>JAVGVS010000044.1:2804765-2849765 GCA_032718565.1 Distichodus sexfasciatus
ATATTTTTTTCTATATATTTTTATTACCTTAGATTTAGCCATTTTATATTGCTCTTTAAGTTGTTTGCTATTTTTATTGCCCACATGTATTTGACCACGCATCATACTTCTATAACTGTGAAAAAGACAGAAACCTTCTGAGGTGTTTTTGGGGTTGTTACACATACATCATGCCATATGGCTGACAGTGATAATATTCTGATTATGATAATATTATGTTGTAAAGCATACCTACCTACTCACCTACACAAAATGCCTTTCAACTTCAAATATAGAAAGTCCATACTCCCATGTTTCTAGGTGTCACTGGAGTTGACCTCTCTCATCATCCGAACTGCCTAATCCCTAATTGGGGTCGGCACCAACACATACACATACACTCACACAATCAAACTCCCATCCACACCTTAAGGGGCCAATTTAGAGTTGCCAATTAATCTGCAGTGCATGCTTTTGGACTGTGGAAGGAAACCCATGCAAACACGAGGAGAGCATGCAAACTCCACACAGAAAGGCCCTACGGCCAACCCGGGGATCAAACCCAGCACCTTCTCGCTGAGAGGCGGCAGCGCTAACCACTGCGTCGCCGTGCCGGCCACTGGAGTTTACCTGATATATCCAAAAGCAGGAAGACTAATCTATCTCTCTGTATTGCAGCTCAGATGATGGACTTACATCACGCCACCAACAGAGGGCACTCGCATGCTAAGCTTGAATTTACAGGCAGAGAAAGCATTGCCAGAAAAACTCCCCAAATTTTTGCCACAGACAATTATGTGTCCAATGAAAATAAACCACTCTCCATAGGAATGCTGCAGTAAACCCACGACACTATATCATCAGCCGAAATAGTCAGGGGCCCTTCTCCTTCTCTCTCTCTCTGTTTGGCTGAGGTTTGTGATGATGTGTCATATGACAGGGCTGACTCTAGATTTCCTCTCTGTCTGGAGTCGAGATGTCTCTGCTGATGTTTGCACACTGATCTGGATATTAATGCAACATACTTCATATTAGATAGTATGGAGGGATTGAGATGGACTGAGGAAAATGGAAGAGTAAGGGTTGGGAGACAGGAAGAAGGAAGGAAAGAAGGAGAGAGGGAAGGAGGAAGAGGGAGGGAGGTGGGGAGGGAGGAAAGGAAGGAGCCACAGGGACAAAGTGAGGTTGGAGAAAAAGATGAGAGAGACAGGGCGGAGCACCGCGAGAAAGTGGAGTTGGAGAGAGAGGGACGGGACACAGGAGAATAAGAGAGAGAGAAAGACGGGGAAGGAAGATGGGAAAATAGAGAGAGAGAGCGGAAGAGGACGGTGCACAGGGAGAAAGTGGACTGAAAAAGAGAGGGGTGAGAAAAGAAAAAGAATTAAGCATGGGGCACAGGAGAAAGAGGGGGGTGAGAAGAGAGGAAAGAGCGGAAGGAGCACACGGAGAACGTGGGAAAAAGAAAAGGAAGGATGGAGAGAGAGTGAGAGATGAAGGGAGAGGAGAGAAGGAGAGGGACAGAGAGAAAGAGGGGTGATAAAGAGGGGGTGGGTGAGGGAAAGGGCTGGAGAGGGAGGGAGAGAAAGAAGGAGAGAGGGGGAGAGAGAGGGAGGGAGGAAGAGAAACAGGAAGGGAGAGGGAGCAAGGGAGAAGAGGGGGTACATGTAGAAAAAGGGATGAAAGGAGGGAGAAGAAAGAGAGGAGTGAGAAAAGTGAAAGATGATGGGAGGGAGAGGGCACAGGGAGAAAGCGGGCTGGGAGAGAAAGAGAAGGGTACGAAAAGAGAGAAGGAAATGGAGAGAGAGGGAGCGAGAGAGCTTCCTGTAAGTGTTTCAGTCCTGTTAGCTTTTCTCCAGGCCATGTTATGCAACCGCTTCACTATGTGAAGCACATCTGTAGAAAACATAAAACATCCACTTTATTCATAACAGAACCGCACACTTATTCCTCCTGTGCAACAAACCTCCCTCTCTCCCAAACCACCAACCTGCACCCTCACCTCACATGTCTGACCATCCTGGACGAGAGAGAGAAGAAGCGAAGGAGGGGGAGGGGAAAAAAGAAGGAGAGAGAGGGAAAAAAAGAGAGTGAGTTTGAAAAGGCTCCGGTTTCTGCCCCCTTTCCGTCTGTTGGACTCTTCTCTCTGTCTCTCTCTCTCTCTCTTTCCCGGTCTCTGTTTCTCCCTCTTCCTTCCTTTCTCTCCCCCTTCCTCTCCCCGGCCCATGTGTTTTTCATTATCGGAATTAGATGAGGCGTTTGCAGCAGTCGTCTGCTCTCTTTAGCTCTCTCTATCACCTCTGATGTGGTCAGCCCTGGATGGCCAGAGTGTGTGTATGTGTGTGAGTGTGTGTGAGTGTGTGTGTGTGTGTGTGTGTGTGTAAAACCAGCCCATATCCGGTGTAGTGATGTCAGCAGGGCTACTCTGATGCCCTTGTTGCTAAATATGTAAACACAGAGCTGAAATCTCCGTTCTGCCTCTTTCCCTCCATCCCGGTGCCAGTCGGAGTGCAGTGGGAAGGAAACAGAGGGCTGTGGCCGTGACAGAATGAAGGCTAAAACTGCTTGTTGAAAGATAATCCAAGAGAAAAGGAAAGCATTTCCCAGCTATTTCATATGAACACAGCCTCACAGTTGAATATATTTATTTGTATGGATTTGTCAAGTTACCAACAGTTTAGTGTTAATGATAAATTTTCATTAATCAATTTTCATTAACACTTTAATGCTACCACTGAGGTTCTCATGAGCAAGATACGGTTTCCAAGCACTGCCAAAAGCTGCCTACTGCTCCTTCACGAATGGGTCAAATGCAGAGGTCAGATTTCATTGTTGTGCACTGTGTGCTGTGTTCACAATGACAAATAATCACTCACTTACTTTTGTATGACTACAGTTATTTCACTTAATTCAATAAAAATTGAAAAGTGTGTGAGTGTGTGTCTAACAAAAGAATTAGAGCTCTATTTTAACAGTCTATGTCCATAGTCCAAACACATACAGGTTGTGTCCAAGTCAATATTTTCCTAGTTCATGGCAATATCCGTGTAAAATGGTTGCCCTTATTCTCTTATTCTGATTGACATCAGAATATATCATGCTGCATTTTGAGGCACGTTACTGTCTTGATAACGTTCCCTTAAAATGAAATGTTTTAGATTTATATTTTATAGCGTTCAGCAGACACTCCTATCCAGGGGCGCATTTCCCAAAAGCATAGTTAACATAGTTAGTTCTCCGTTATCAACTATGCTCTTGGGAAATGCACCCTGAAACTGGAGCCACGTCGTCTTGTCTCTCTATATACATGTATTTAGCAGAGACTTGGTTGACTTGGACTTTGATAATGTTAGAACGCTGCTGGATTTGAAATTTTGATCCTTAGATTCATATTCTCCGAAATGATGCCTGACTTTAAACCAGATTTTTTTTGGTCAAAAGCAGAATTGTTCGTGCTGCTTTAAAATAGAAATGCACCAACAATGTTCTAGACTAATTTTAAGACCAAACAATCCCATGGGTCCAAAATGTTGCACAAAGCTGTTTGCTAGTTAAACAATGTGGGCATAAAACAGGAAAAAGAACACGCCAAAAAAAAAAAAAAATCAAGTACAGGACCTGGTAGTGTAGAGAAGAATATGGGATACAGTGTATATTTCCTATAAAGTTTCCAGGAATAAGAATAAAAAGAGCATCTCACTTTTATGAAAGGTAATAATATGACGGACTGGGAGTATTACTGGGGCAACAAGGGCATTATGGTGCTAACAGGGGGATATGGCTTACGAGTGGGCTGTACTGTGTGTGTGCTGGTTAATGAGTCTGTCTGTGTGTGCACATGGGTCCGCCGGATGTCCAAGATCAAACAGTAAGCGTGTGTTTGAAACAGGAGGAAGCCATACATAAATGCTGAGTGTGGAGAAAAATAAAGCGCTTTAAAAGAAGAGAGAGATAAAATGAAAAGAAGAAAGGGGGAAGAGCGGATGAGAGTCGGGAGGAGCAGGAAGAGAAAATGACTTCTGCTTACTGTGTATTCAGAGGAACAGCAGATTAATGAGGAAAAAGGAGAGAGAGCTGGAGAGAGAGAGAGGGTGAGAGAAAGAGTAGAAGGGAAGCAGAGAGAGAGAAAGAGGATCATTCACTTTCTTAAAGTCCTGATTCTTTTTACGGTGTAGTAAACACACTGTAACAAACACACAGTGCTGACAGCTTCATAACATGGCATACACGCTCAGAACAAAAACTACGTCTTGTTAAATCATCACTGTATATAGGTTTAGAGTTATAGTGCAGACTGCCCTGAAGCCACTGTACTGGTCTGAAATGAGACTCTCAGCCTTACTTTGCTCTAGAATTTACACCATCTTTCATCATTTTTTAAATAAAATAATTGTTTTCACTTCTAATGTACAGAATCCCAAGTCTCTCATTCTCATTGACAGTACTAGTTGGGTTCCACTAAACCTCACTAACCATAGTTTTAATATCTTCTCTTTAATCACTTCTCTGTATCTGTAAGAAGAGTGTTTAATAATGTGCCCTTAATATAACAGAGAAATACTAGGGAAAAGGGAAATGAAACTCCCTTTTCTTGTTCAGTACCTAATTCTTGTCTTTCTTCATTTTTGGAAATAATAATGGTCCCTGGTTCCAAGGAAAGACAGTTAGAGAATTGGGTGTTTTTCAAATCGACTGGTCCTGAAATTTACATTTGAACCCTGGCTCAGACTACTTCAACAGAAGGAGGTGAGAGAGAGTGAGAGAGAGAGGATATAGAGGGAGAGAAAGAACGGGGGAAAGTCTGTTTTCTGTTAGAGCCAGATCCTCTTTAATAAACTCGGCACAAAATTATGCTGACAAAAGGGAAAGAGAGGAGTGATCTGTCGAGAGACACAGACGACTGTTAACACAGTGTTTATACTTCTCACTAGAGAGAAAGAGAGAGGAAAAGAAGCATATCAGTATTGCATTGTGTTAGTGTGTGATAGAGGAAAAAATTCAGATATCTTCTGTTAACATAGACAGTAAATATCCCGGTAAAGCTAAACATCAGCTATTACAAATGAACAGTTTTTGGCCGAGTCTATTTCATCCTTAAATATACTTCAAGTTAAATCAGAACTTAAATTACAGTCTTTTAGTTCAGTAATGATCCATCACATGGGGACACACACTTGTGTTTTGCCATTTTTCTGAGGTCCTTCCACAGACTCCCATAATGACTAGACATAAATAATGCTAATCTATTGAACTAAAATTAAATCTTTTATGTTTTTCTACATAAAACCTGAAACTTTTCTATAAAAGCATTTTTCCACTACGACCAGTCCTCACATGCAAAATGTCCTCACAAAACCACAAAATGTGACTTTTTAAAAATGTTTAAAGGAAACTAGGTCCTCACAAACACCTAAAGGTCTGCCCAAACAAACACACAGAGATCTGAGTGAGCTCACTGCCGTTGCACAGTGTGCTGATGTGCTGAGCTCAGCGTTGCGTGGTTAGAGGCCCACAGCAGGGCCAACAATCCAGCAGTAATAAGGCTCTTATGGCGGGCCACAGACACGTTCACCGTTCTACAGCAGCAGGCCCAGGGAAAAGCCTAGTCGATATGGGTCAGCACCATAAAACAGCAATAAACACCAACAACCCTGCCCTACATCTCTTACACTCATATACCATACTTCTGAAGATAATGGGAATTACCATGAGCTCACTAGCAACATTAAAAGATGTTAACTGTTAAATGTATTAACTAGTGGTGAATAGAGAACCTGAAACAGATACCTGAAAGCTAACAGGTCTCATTCACCAACCATTCTTAAGAAGAAATTAAGAAGTTCTTAAAACTAACACAGTTTTCCCAAATTCTTATGCAAATTATATTACATGCCTCTTTATTCAGTCCCCATCATGGACAGCACAGATTAGCACAGATTACTTGTCATTGTGAACACACCACAGCACACAGTGCACCACAATGAAATGTGACCTCTGCGTTCGACCCATCCGTGAAGGAGCAGTGGGCAGCTAACATAGGCAGCGCATCTTGCTTGTGAGTACCTCATTGGTACCTTTACCGGTCCTGGGATTCAAAGCAGCAACCTTCAGGTCAGGAATGCCCTACCCGTTACGCTACCAACTACCTCGAAAACATTTGGGCTGTTGTGCAGTTTTACGTGTCACTATTAGTGACCAATGCAATGATTTCAATTAATAAATTAGTGAACAATGTAGTCATGTGTGCGGTATAAAGTAAAAGATAACTGCTGGTGTGAGTGCAAGGACAGCTTGACGTTTCAGCAGATGACGTTTTTTAAATAACCTCAGGGCTGTGTGGTTACTAAAAAATCTAGGAAGTATTTGGGTCAATACTGGAGTTTTGAAAGTTAAAGTCTGTGCTGTTTAAAACGATGGATTTGTTACTGAAATCTATTTGGCGAATGTTTAACATAGCGTCTTTCTCTCTCTCACACATGCACTTAGTCACCTCTTACCACGTTTATGAGGTACTTCCATGACTTGATGTAAGTACCCAAAAACAAACCTTTTACCTCTTTTTGTTTTTCAGTTTTAGCCTTCAACAATATACACTGCTGGGCAAAAATTAGGCAAACACAATGTATTGTATGTTTTACTAGTACTTTTCTTTAACAAATAGAGGTGAAATAGGTAACAGTGTTTCTCAATATTGTCTGCATTGTCTGTAGCCAGTGTAGAGTTAAGAAGTGGACAGCTTTTCCATTGTCTTTAGTAAACTCAGCCGTTCGGGTGATCTGTCTTACAGCCTTTCACAGTGTGCTGCTTCAGTGCTGTTCCATTCATGTCTCTTTGCTTCCTAAAACTAGTCAGTGCTCCTAAATTATCTGCCAGTGTGGCCTTGATATGTGCCAATGTGTAACTTAATTAGACACTAATTAAATAGAGGTTAATAACCCTACAACTAAATGCCGCCTGCTCTCTTCAGCCATTTCATACTAAAATGTGACTCTGCATGGCAAAACCAGTTGCTTGTTTATGTTGCGACCATTTATGTTGCGTGGGGTAAAATTAGGGATTTTTTGTTTTTAGTGTTTTGAAACAGTGGAAGGTCTATACTGTACTGTTGTGAATAAATTTGGCTGAAAAACTTACCCTTTCCATCCTAAAAACGTGACTTTCTTGAGGTGAGGAATTCAATTCCAGCAGAATGTTAAAAGTTTCTGTTTTGACCGCTCTACTTCAATATTTACCGTAAATCCACTGGTTGACTAGCGTGAAGATATTTCTCCGGAATCCATCTTCGTCTCCCGAGTTCAGTTAACCTAACGCAGGTAGGCTATCCTTGTGGCTGTGAATGCAGCGTATGCTACCGTAAATGCAAACGTAGCCGCGACCACACCAAGCGTCTGTGAGTGCTACGTCGATAGTCAACTTCAAAGTTTCTCACTTGGCGTGACAGGAGAAACCCAACTCCTTTGAATGTTGATATCTCAGTCATATATCGTCCAATTCATTCGATATAGGTATCGTTTGGAAGCTATAACTCAATTTTGAAAATTTGCGACAAGCGACTTGATTTGCCATGCAAAGTCACAAATATGCACTAGATGCCCTGCGGTGTGTTGGCGTCTGCTCAGGGTTGGTCCCAGCCTTGCGCCCATATTTCCCAGGATGGGCTTTGGTCCCCGTAACCCCAATAGGGATTAAGCGGTTCGAATAATGAATGAATGGATGGATATGCACTAGATGTATACAATATTGTGTTACATGGTTGCTTCCAGCTTGCATTAGTTCACATAGAAAGTACGTATAGAAATTGTGATAAACTCTGTTTGACTCATTTTTTTGTCCAGCAGTGTACAAAAGTACAAAAACCTATTATTGAAGACTGCAGGAGGACATCACATACAAATGTTTCAACAAAGCCAAAAAAGACAAATCCCAGGGTTTCCTATCTTTGTCGGGGACAATCAGGTCCTCACAAGCTCCCGAAAACCTGCTCCCACACACAAAACATCCAGCAACATAAAACCTACCCCTCCGTTCTGCTCACAAAATGAAAAAAAAAAAAAAAAACCTACCGCTTTCAAGCGTAACTCTAACCTCTGCACTGCTTTCTGCTTTGCATTGCAGAAAATATTTGTCTTTTTTCCCATTCACTCATAAATTTCTTTCTTCTACTCTTTTTTCCACAGGCCCTGAAATAGCTACCAGATGTGGAAGCAATCTGTTCGTGTTGCCATAACGACGGCCGGGTTGTGAATAGGCTCCTGGTTACAGAGGCGACGGATTTTAGGAGATCTGGAGTGTGATGGGAGACTGGGACCTGAACTCAGAGATGCAAGATGTCATTCTTCTCTCTCTCTTTCTCTCTCCACATCCCTCTCTCTCTCCAACTGAGTGACTTGTAAGACATTTGCCATGTGTGGTCTGGTCTTTTTCGTGTTTGCTATCATAGTGTTTATGTGTATGCATACGTCTGGTCTGACGTATTTGCAAACAGATTTAGTCCGTGTGTGTAACGTACGGTGTGATGACTAGCACAGAAAAGCAGAAACTCTCCCACGTTCCTTTGCACCCTGCCTGTCTCAGTGTTTACAACCACGTCTAATTGTAAACTGCATTAGGGACTCGGCCACCTAACAAAGACTCCTATGTTACAAACACATACACACTTTATACACACTGCATGAATGCAGCTGGCAAATTGTGCTGGGAGGACAAGTACTATTCTACTGGGGCTAAAATGCTGTGATAAATGATTGTATGTGTGTGTTTTACTTACTCATGAGCGGTGTTGTGTGAACAGTCTCTGGAGTCAAAATACCATGCACCATTAGGGGTTTTGTTTAGTCTGTTAAAACACACACACACCCTCCCACACATAAGCAAACACACACACACACACACAAGTGCATGCATGCACGACCACAAACACATACACACAAGCATGCATGCATTAACACATACATACAATAATATGCATTTAAAAATGAACACGCATGCCTGCAAACATACAGAGGAACTCACAATGTGCATGAATATAACTGTGCATATGTGCGTGTTTGCATGAATGCCAAATAGAATTCCAGGTAATAGATTAAAGCAACAAGTGTGCGTGTGTGTGTGAGACTATCTACACTCCTCTGGTTTTAATCATTAGAAGTTCATGTCTCACCTCCTCAACGATCACTTCTCCTAATAAAGTCTCGATGCCCCTCACTGGCGCCCTCCCCCTCACCCTCCTTCACCACCACATTCTAAAGAAAAGCAGGTAAGAAAAACTTAGTGCACATGATGCTGTATTCCTGGGCCCCTGCTAACAGAGTCCTGACTGTTCCCTCATGAAAGAGGCCGTTGTGTCGCTCATGCAGCTCTCCAGTCGCTCATCGGCCTCCTCCGGTCTTTGATGAGCGCACACTCGCCGCTAACCCCACTGCGCCAACCGCCGACCCTCCGCTAAACCCTCGCCTTGCGCCACCAAGCTGGCCAGGAATCAGCGGAAACCGTAAAACATCAATTACTGCAGGAAAAAGAGAGAGAGAGGGAGAGAGATAATATCTTGGCCGGGAAGTGTCTGACGACATTTGGTATAAAGGAAAAAAACTCAAACGGTTTCAAACCTTCACGTTCAGGAGCTGCAAGTTTCATTTTTATTCAGATGGTAATTGAACATCCAGACATGTTAAAAGAATGACGTTAAACTGAAAAACAAAAACTCGTTGGCCGCACAGATTCCCCTCTGAGAACAGGCTCCGGTCAGGTTGGAAAAAGGGTTTGACACGCATTCAAAATCCTATAATACCTCATACTGCGGATGGTAGAGGTTTAGATTCATTCTGTGCAAAAACATGTAAATCTGTTCTTTGTCATAGAGCCTACACAAGACAACAGAGTAAAAACAAACAGGATGTTATAGGAATAGTTAACCTTGACCTCTCACTGACCTCTGCATCATACGATTTGGTTTATAAAAGAAATCATTTCCACAGAGAAACGTGAAAAAACAACAAGAAAAGTAAACAGTAAAATAGTTCATATGCATAAACTTGTACCTGATGTGTGAATGTAAAAAATGAGGAGGAGGGATTTATCAAATTTGAAAGCCAGTTCACTTGACAAAAACAAAGTAAAGAGGAAAAAAATATATAAATTGTATAAGCACAGCTTACAAACGGAGATAAACAATATCACAAAATATTTCGGCACATAGAAAAATAACCATTACAAAAAGGGAAATTTGTGGTACCATAGGAAGTTCCAACTGTATAAGAAATCCTTCTTTACATTAAATTCATGGACACCACCTTCAGTACAGCATAAAAGCTTTACTTAAAACCTCATACCTGTCCAGTTTTTGCATTCACCCTTGAGGTGCAGGTCCCTAGAAACATCTAAGAATAACCTTGCAAGTGCTTTCGGGCTTGCTGATGTGATATTATACTCAAATAGTTCTTCAAACACAGCTTTGTACTGATTTGATGAGAAAATCTACTGTCATATAGTTTAGCTCACGTTTATGTGGTCGGCTAAGTCCACGTGTGGGAACTAACAGGGTGGAGCTGCTCCAAATGTGACTTCGAGTAGCTGGTGGACAGTGATCACAGCAAACTCCAAGAGGCAAAAACGAACCATTTAAATTAATTAAAAAAACAAGGCATTAAACTGTTCCCCACTGACAAGCTGCGAACTCAGCCCTTTATATATAAAACTGCACTGGTGATGCATTGTTTGTGGATATGTTAAAGTGTAAGTAAAATGTATGATATTATTGTAGATGATGAATAATGAAGCTGCTGTATGATGTATGTATAAGTGTACTTTTGAATGCTTCTACACAGCTTAATGCATTTGTAATGCACTTTAATTCCTATTCGGTGAGGCGCATAATCCATAGTAAGCTGCACTCTGGCTATGGCTGTCATCCAGGAAATACTAAAAACTCAAAACACAAACACACGCAAACAGAGTTGCTTTTATGACCTTGTTGGGTGACACACTCTATGTGTAATTCCATTCTGCTCATCCGCACAATGTCCGTTTTAACACAGAGAAAATTGGGTCCCTTGAATTATAAGTACATATCTCATAGCTGTTTTTCTAACTTTGTCGGGTTCAGAGGTCATAAATCCGTCACATCTGTGTGACATATGTTACTTCCTGTATGTAGCCAATTGTTCTAAACCTAACACAAATAGCAATATTAACCTTAACATTATCAAAATAGATTATCTTTTTTGAGGGGGTGAAAAGTTTCTTAACTGCATGGGTCTTTTTGGGTTTTCATTAAAAGGGCAGTTCTGGTCTCCACAATGCCTGATTTTAAATACGTAGAGGAAATTTGGTCCACTTTAACAGTAGGTAAACACACAATTGTTTATAGAATTTTCCTGGGTTAGAGGCATCCGTATATTGTACCAAACACCTTTACATATATATATATGTATGTATATGTGGCCTATTCTTCTGAGTATTTTAATACAATGAGGATATTTGGTGACACACACATACAGAAACACACACACATGCGTGCGCACACATACACACACACACACAATCCTAAACTCTCTGGGTTAGACATGATCACTAGTTCCATGTGTTGACCGTTAATCTGCTCTGTGTCTGTCCCTCTATAAAAGAGGCCCAG
This sequence comes from Distichodus sexfasciatus, assembly GCA_032718565.1. Classification (NCBI taxonomy): domain Eukaryota; kingdom Metazoa; phylum Chordata; class Actinopteri; order Characiformes; family Distichodontidae; genus Distichodus; species Distichodus sexfasciatus. The sequence continues at coordinate 2,816,371 of JAVGVS010000044.1, forward strand.
CTTGTTTTTGTATCTGTAACATGACTCCGTCTATTCATCTCCTACCAGCTGGAGGCCTGCTGGCCACATGCTCTGATTGAAGCTGAGGTACTAGCACCATCATAGACAAGAGCTCATTAGCTACTGAAAATACAAAACAAGGAAGGGGTTTCTGGAATACTGGAACCATCAGATGTGTTTAGCCCTTTAAAGTATTGTAAAGTGCTGGGTTGTCCGTTTCTGAAGGCAAAAGGAAACACTCCCCAACAGATGGTACATATCGCATTCTCTGTAGCTTCATCGTTAAGATAGTCATGTGACATGACAGGAACAGGAAGTAAAGATTCTAGTTAGTAAACTGATATCATAATAAATTCACCATCAAGTCCATGTCAGGTAGGAGGCTTTCAACTAGGACAAGAATTGTAGGCATTGGTCTCTTAAGCAGCAAGTTCCATCGGTGTATGACTTGTTATGAAGTGTCATCTCTAGTAATCTCAAACAGCAGAATGGGGAAACAATCCAGAAAACAAACTAAACTCCATAGTGAGAGGGAAAAAGGCTGTTCCAAAAAGAAACAGTGGTGTGTATGTGGTTTTATGGTGCAATTAGATGACTGATTAGAGCACTTGCATGAAGAGCACTCAATTGGGTTGGAACACCTCTTTTAAAGGTTATACCAAAAAATCATTGCGGCCCTTTGCGTATAACACCGTAGAGCCCTGCTTTAGTTAAACAAATGTGCCTTTCAATTCTGAAGTTTGTTTGTAAAAGTAGCTTAAAAGATACTCCCTGATACGGACTTGGCGGCCATCCTAGTAATAAGCCCCCTAATGGGTGCTTATTATTAGTATTAATATTATTATTACCACCACTCAAAAATAAACATCTCTATCCTCACTTATGCTTTGGCTGGCAAGCTAAGAAATCCTGCTTTGTGTGAATTTAAATGGCAGCACTAAGTCATCCATGGCCCTTCAAGACTTATAAAGACTTACATTTACACCATTTACCAGACACCAGACTTACTATTTAAAGAGTCTCCCTGGAGCAACTTGGGGTCATGAACCGAATGGTGGTAGTTCCTTCAGTAGAGTAGTTCTGGACATAAATGTTTGATCTCTTGGTCCGTAGATAAATTTCTCACCACTGGGCCACAACCATCTACAAAATAAGCTGTTGAGAAAATCTAAGATGTCTCCTATTCAACCCAACATGCAAATCTACAAGGACATTAACATGCTATCACACTTAGCAATGTGTGCCACCTTTTGTCAAATTTGCATTTAAAACGTTTAAGCTTTGAAAGTCTACCATGAGAAATGTGTGAATACAATCATACAATGTTGCTACGTGATGATGTTTGCTAAGAGGCTGATAGTATCATGGGAGAACTGTTTGTATAGTACCATTCTTCTCTAACCAATGAAAACAAAATCTTATACAGGATGTCCTGAAACAACATGATAAATGTAAGTTGGTAAATGTAGAAATGCCAGAATATAAAAGCTTATTACATTGCTTTAAAAGGGCACTCAAAGACACAAATGTGGCTAACAATGACCAAAAGCTAACAGCATGCAAATAGCTTTGCTTTTATTCATGGTTGGCCAGATTAGTGTGCTTGGGTGGAACGTCCCTTTAAACCCATCCTATAATGATAATACTGATCAATATCTTTGAAACTGAACAAACGATTAGAACTGTTCTGTTCAATGAGCATGTAAGCCAGAGATCGCCAAGTTCATCCTGGACTTCAAAAGAATTTAAAAAATGTCTTTCAAAAATCTTGAGAAGATTAAATCCGATATGCAGCTTTTCCTGTTGATAATAACTCAGCATCACAACCAGGATGCAGTAAATTAATAAACGCAAGTCTTCACTCTACGGCTGCTCACTCAGCCCCAGTCACTTCCAAGTTCACTGGCTATTTGGCAATCTGAGGCGGCATAACGGCCATCTTTGGAGTGGTCTTAGGCTCTGTCTCTGCTGTTCCCTCTTTACCCTTCTTCCTGGGTGGCTTTTTAATGGGCGTTTTCTTGGGCGTTGGGTCTCCAGTCTCACCAATTTTGGTCCCATTTACCACCTGCTTTTCTGGGGTTTTGGGCTCAGATGTAGTGGAGTCCGTTACAGGAGACACCATCTTCTGAAGGTTATTAGATGTGGGTAGAAGGGGCTTGTTGGCTCCAGTAACTGAACGCTTGGCCTTCTGGGGTGGAGTTCGCTTCCCCCTGTTGGCCTCAGGGGTGGACACTCCGTTGGGTTTGATTCCTACAGTCAGGCCTTCGTTACGGTTCAGGCTCTGGGTTTTCTCCTTCAGCTGGGCAGCCAGAAGAGTGGCTGCCTCAGAGTTCATGTGAGGATGCATGATCTTTGGACTTTTGGGAGGCTCTCTGACAGCCTCGCTGCCCTTTCTCTCAGAGTGGAAGTTTCCAATCTTCTTCAAGGCATTCTGGACTGCCCCACTGATATGCTCGATGGGGTCAGAAGACTTGTGGGCTTTGATCTTGCTTGGAGATTCATTTCCATCCTGCTTCTTTGACTCGCCTTTCTTGCTGGATTTCTCCTTTGACCTCTGCTTCTCCTCACCTTTTGAAGAACTCTCAGTAGAGCTTCGTTTCTTTTCTTTAGGCGGTGGAGACGCCTGATCCTTCTCTGACTGGTTGGCTCCAGAAGTCCCATGGATCCAAGACACCTTGGGTTTGGTGGAGGGGTCGGGTGGGCGTGGTTTGGTCCTCTCTGGAGATGGAGCCTTTTCGTTGGCTTTGGCATCGCCCATGCCTCCATCTTCATCCTCTTTGGAATTCTTAGAAAGGCGAGCAATACGGGCGTAAAGGGCCCCCACGGCCGATTCTGACCCGCTGGTTGAGCCCTCGCTGTCTGAAGACTTTAGCAGGGGCTGCTCACTGCCATCGCTGACAGGCTGCTTCGGAGTCACTTTCGTGTCGTTCTCCATGGTGGGGTTTGGACTGGACTTTGGGTTCACCTCATTTATGGTGTCTGAACAAAAGATGAGAGAAGATATAAGTAGATGAAAAAGAATTTTAACTTGTTTACCTAACATACTTATTCTTTAAACACATATTAGAAACAGAAGTAGGACAACGGACAATTCCTGAAGTAACTGTGTAATTGCAGTGCGCTAAAAACGTAAAACAAAAAGCATGATAGTTAGGGAGTTGGCCCCGTCACTGCCAAAAAGTTGCCGACTGCTCATTCATATATGGGTCAATTGCAGAGGCGGTGCACTGTGTGCTGTGCTGTATTCACAATGACAAATAATCACTCACTTAAAAAGTTAAAAAGAAGAAATGATAAAGGCTGCTTATAGATATTTTATTGATTATAGTTGATCTACCTGTTAATTCATGAGCGAACGTCAGGAATCCGCTTTTTAAAAGAAAAGTAAAGGCACAGTTTTTTTTTAAATGGTGGCACCATTTTTGTCTAAAACAAGGAAAGACAACTACCCACTTGTGACCAAAAGAAAAAAAGGGTTGCAGTCGGTATACTGAAAAGAAATCCAATACCCTGGCTCTCCTCAATAATCTGAACATATTACGCCATTAACAACGTCTCTATGGCGAAAACTGTGGAAGAGGTCAGAGAAACAAAAAAGGGGAAGAAGAGAATGGTGAAGATGAACCAAAAAAGGGAGCAATTCAAAGACACATCACTAGACCTAGAAGTCCCTAATTATGTAATTCACACATCTTTAAAATGCTTGTAAAGCGATTTGTCAGCCCCCGGCTCTTTCTCACATCCCTGTTGGTTGTGGAGACTTGATGTGAGAAACAGCACAGATTACTGTGCAAAACTCAGCCTCGGGCTTTTAAAGTGTTCATGTCAGGGTTTGGCCAGCTAGTCAAATTGTTCAGAAAACACAGATCGTTATTCCCCTTGTGCTCAACTGTTTACACGAGAAAATGATTCATGACTTGGCAGTATTCCCTCTGCTGACTCGGCCTTTTGTGCCATTTCCTGTTTGTATTTTCGCATGGCGCACACGCAGCGTACACGCCCCAAGGCCTGGCATTATCATTCCGATGAATTTGTCTTGGCAACTGCGCTCCACCGAAGTGGGTCAGCAACAGAAATTGTTCGGAGACTCCTCAACTCCCCAATCGCTTCTCCCCATTGGCTAAACAGATGGCTTATCTGCGCAAACTACCAGCACGACTCACCTTCATGCGGCACGCAGTAGACGGGACCGTCTTCGCTCGTCTCGAAGGAGGAGAAGGACTCCTGGGAGGACCAGGACGGGGTGGGTTGCTCGGCGGCGGAGGGGGGCTCGATGAAGCTGCAGTTGAAGGTGTTCTCGGGGTCGTGGTGCGCTACTGAACGTTAGGAATGAGAAGAACAAATACAGGGGTCAAGAACAAGAGGGGTTCCAGGGTAGTTCCAGAAAACAAGGGCTCTTTTACGGCTTATGGTAAAACTGTTGGAACTCAAGCCCACACAGGAGACAGAAGGGGCAGACATCAATCATTCATTCATTTGCTCATTCTTTTATTCAAAGTCTATAAATACCAACTGAGAAAGAAAAGTTGTTACTGGTGTCTTCTAAACAAAGCAGTTGTTTAATTTTACTAAATATTTTTTCTACTCTTTACGGCCTATGTCCAGCAATCGCTGGCAGCACCTATTTTTTATACATATCCAATAAGCTTCAGCGTTCAGAGCGCTAAGCACCTTCAGCTGAAAAAAAAAGACATCAGTGGGGACGGTTTTTTTAACCGCTCAGAGCACTTCAATTTAAAATCCGTTCAACTTTTAGAACAACGCTGGGCTCGTCAACGTCACTTCTCTCTTGCTAGCCAATCAAAACCGAGGAAGGGGCGAGACATACACAGTCAAAAACTCAATACAAATGGCGGCGTATCTGGAGCAGCTGGAGAAGCTTATTTTGGCTTTATTTACACAGTTGGAATAACGCACAAAACTACAATAATGTGATCAAACCCCTATTCAGTGGTACACTCCCAGCTGTTTTCTTGCACGGTTTATCTCATGCACCCAATCTCTACGTCTCGAATACATGTGAGACATGTTTTGTGGACACAGGTCGTTATTAATTAAAAGCCTTATTCTGTATCACAATATTTCAGAAATAGCATCCCCTCTAGGTAAGTTAGTTATGAAATTTAACACCGTTTATAATTAGGTCAATTAGGTAAATACAGGTTTATTAATTAAAAATCACACTTCAAGTGGTAACATCCATTTGTGAACATTTTGTATAACTGGTTTAGTTACACTTAAGAAAAGGTTAAGGTCTTACAGTTTTATATTTACATTAAGCAATCTGAAATCTAAATAAATTCACACTAAAATGCTATCAATTGAAAGTGAAAGGTGAAACTGAAAGTGAGTGATTATATGTCATTGTGAACACACCACAACACACAGTGCACCACAACGAAATGTGACCTCTGCATCTGACCCATCGCTGAAAGAGCAGTGGGAAGCTAACAAGGGCAGCACCCGGGGAACAGTGCTTGGGGACGGTACCTTGCTCAGGAGTACCTCTCACTAGAGTCTGACCAATAAGTAAGTGTGTAAGCAACAGTGTTGTGCAAGTTACTTGCAAAGTGTAATACACTATACGTTACTTGTTACTGGTATTCAAATGTAATCCGCTACCTTACAATATTACTGTCTCAGAATTGTAATCGTTACATGACTTCTGTTACTTTTCAGTTACTTTCACCAAAATAACCGAAGATATAACTTGATATTCTAATATGAGAGAAAATATTGCACATCATTCTCGAGGTTCAAGTGGCATGATGGCAGACCGTGTGAAACGTAATTTCTGCTGCTTTAGCTGATCACTCTCGTCGCCCGTTTTCTTTCTCTTCTCAGTCAGCTGAGTGTTTGCATGGCAGCGCTCGAGGTGTTTTTTCAAATTGCTAGTGCTATTTCTCGACGTTGATAGTTCTTTAGGGTTTGGGCAAAGATTGCACTTGATTAAAACATTCTTTTTGTCCTTATCCCTGACGAACTCAAAGTAATGCGCAAACGTCCACCTCGCAAAAGTACTGTCTTCTGCCATCTCACAGGAGAAGCAAGTCTTATGTGATGCACTGTGCAAGGGACTCAACAAACCACAAACAGGAAATACAACTCTTGCGCATTTTTTTTTATATGAGGTCTCGTGGTCTTGCTGTTTTTAAACAAATACATTTTTGGTTAAAAGTGCTTTGTAACGCACGCGTTACTGGACATGTACCGAGTGAAATATTACTGAAAACTGATAAGTAGTGTCTCACTACGTTACAACAAAAAGTAATCTGTTACTGTAACTTGTTACTTTTGTAATGCGTTACTCCCAACACTGGTAAGCAACATTACCATCCGATATGAACTAATTACTGATACATTGGCATGAGGACTTATAATAAGGTCTGAGTACATCACTACTGATACTAGGGGAACAAATATCAGGAAAAGTCTCATGGTTCTGGAAAAAAAAGATTAATATCAACCAATATACGATTATCAGATTGTTAAATCAATATCAGACACAGTTTCATATGAAGTCGTGTGTAGCTTGGCCTCTTTCACCATATGGTAGAGATTTAGGCCTCCAGACCTAGTGGAGGTGGCAGTGTTTTTTAACTCTATGACTCCTTCTCTTCCTTGTGGCCGGTGTTGTATTCTGCTGACCTAGAGAAGAGGGACAGCTGTGGATGCCTGCGGTTTATCCTCCCCATCTGCTCCGGACCAGAAAGAGCTGGAGCAGACGCTAACCACACAGACCTGGCCTGTTTACAGCTCCCTGACACGTGATGCAAGCTGTTTGGCGTCTTATCTAAACTTTCCAAGGAAGCTCCCTTCATATCGAAGGAAAAAAAAAAAAAAAAACTTCCCTGAGCTTTGATGGCTGGGACAGAGAATTTCAAATTTAGTATTTTAAGACAGCCAGAGATAATACTGTATAAAAGGCTCTATTCAGTTGGCTTCCACGAGGACGTGACCCTGTGAACTTGAGGCGAAGCAGAGCGCTGCTCCCGAACAGTGTGAGGTCTGACTACAATTGTGAATCTTCCCTTTCAGTGGAGAAACTCCATTAGCCTTTATTTATCCACAGTAAGCGAGAATATGTTCCGTAAAGACTTCCGTCACTGGGGAGGTGAGATGAACAACGTGTCGGGCACTTTTAATCAAGAAGAAAGTTGAATTCTATTAAAATCACAATGACAATGAAATGAAATATCACCTAAAGCTGTTCTATCTACTATGCTGGAATGAATTAAAAAGATAACATGGTTGTACCAGGAAAGTATTATGAAGGTATATTAAAGAATATATTAAAAAGGCTAAAATCACTAAATTGTTTCTGCAAATCCACTTATCTAAGTCTTTATTTTCCTTATCTAAAAGCTTTTTAATCCATTCAATGTGGACGATGGCAGAAAGCAGAAATGAGCTAATTACAGCATTTTTGGTTGCTCATTTAAAGACCTTGAAGTCTTTGGGGAAAAATATGATAGGTTAGGAGATTCAACAAGATATTTAAAAACATTTAAAGCAAACTGAACTTTTATGCACATCAATATACCTCGGTTGAGAGGGGCATGTGTTAAAATACTGACCAGTGATGAATGTCTAACCGGGGTCTAACACAAACTGTACGTGCTAACAGATGGACTGTAGACTCTAACTAGACACAAATGAGGTAGAACTACAAGGTTGGGTTTCCTAATAAAGTGCATGATGAGTGAGCTCCCATTATGTATCTACTGGACTGGCAGTTTAAAGAATATGTGAGTGAGTTTTTTTTACTTTTCTGACTATTTCCTATCAATTAATCTATTGCTCTTTAAAATCTATTATTCATTCATTCATTCATTCATTATCTGAACTGCTTAATCCCAACTGGGGTCGTGGGGGGACCAGAGCCTTTTGAACTGTGGGAAGAAACCGGTGCACCCAGAGGAGACCCATGTAAACACGGGGAGAGCCTGCAAATGCAACACAGAAAGGCCCTATGGCCGACCCAGAGATTGAACCCAGGACCTTCTCGCTGTGAGGCGGCAGCGTTAACCACTGTGCCACCGAGCCGTTCTAAAATCTATTAGTTAATCTGAATTTTGGATCACTGATTTATGTCCACAGATTCTATTTTAAGTCTTTATTTTGCCAATATTAAAGTCTTTTAAACCAAATCTATAACTCCATGTTTTTGTCCTTAAATCCATGTCTAAAAGTCAGAATATAAACAACAAATTGTAAAAGTTGCAATATTAAATAATATTAAGTGTTTTTCAAATGTGCTGCAAATAATATTACAAATAACAGAAATAATGAAGACACAAACATTACATCTGTAAAGGAGTTCTTAGAATTAGAATTTTGGGCTTTGTTCATATATTAAAGGCAAGCTTATGTTTTGTTACTTCCTGAATCAAAGACAAATCTTTGCAAAATGGCACATATGATTCTTTAAATAACCAGGTCCAGCCATCGAAACATTTTACAACTGAATAAAACCTTCACTCCAGCATTAAGAGCATCTCCTCTTAGCTTGCCTTTCTCGCATTCACACTGTGAGCATTTCAGTCATGCTAGCTCGCATGGGAATGCTACTCCATTTAAGTGGCACGACATGCATGCGAGAAGTAAGCGTTTACAGACTGAGGGCTTTGTTCTTGTGGCACTTAGCAAAAGACTGACAACTGTTGACCCTGGGCAGTTTTGGGGCGGAGAGAGACAGTCCCAGACGGCTCGCGACGCCACTACAAACCCCTGCTGGCGATCACTGCTGGACAAAAGGGCATTCCTAGGGGTTCCCAGCTTTGCTGACCAAGAAAACAACTGTGTAGAAGGCAGACTGGGCAGAAGTGGCAGTTGGCCTTCTCTACCAAGGTCAATGGTCCTAATTCACCAATATCTCCTTAAGTTTTTCCTTAAATACGTTCGGAAAAGAGCCTACGCCAGGTTTGTGATGCATTTTTACAAGTGCCAAACTGTTCGCAAGTTGATTCTTATAATGATTAATCCCTCTAACCTCGTAAAACTGAAAGTGTGTGCCAGTGCCAGTTCTTTAATAGCATAGACAGAGAAAGCAATGCAACTTTAGACGAAGTATGACTGTGTCCCAAGATTGTAATTGAAGTTTTTCTACACTTGGCTGCTGTTACAACATTTGCACATATTATTGAATATTGTTTACACATGTTACTGATTGTTTCTCTCTACTTGACTGTTGATACAATATTTGCACAAATTATTGAACATTATATGTACATATTACTGATTATACTTTCTCCACTTGACCGCTGGTACAATATTCACACATTATTGAACTCCTCACAAAATTAGCTTAGACTTTATAAAGATACTGTTATTATTTAATAGATTTTCTGTCTAGAGTTGTTAAAACTAAACTGCTGCAGATCTTACCGACATTCAACACAAAACACAACTCCAGGACCATAATTGTAATTTGAATGCTGCGTAAAAATTAACTGCACATTCTCAATTCTACCCCTAGTTTAAAGTTTAAATTTTTTTGGTGTATTTATATATTGCTTATTCTGTGTGCCTTCTTTGTTCCTTATACTCATCGTCTTGCCTCTCTGTCCACTTGTATATAGCTGAGCTCACAATTAAGTTTACTTTGACTTTGAAAAAGAAAACAGCAGTGAATTACGTCTCAGATTAAGTCACAAGGCAGTCTTTACTCATGCTGAAAGAGAAATATTGTGATTTTGTTTAACTGTGAGGTTGATCTTCAACTGTGAAAGAGGCAGAATCAACTGCCTTTGGATATTTCTATATATTCTCAAAGTGTTCAGCTATTGTTGATGTGTATCGCAGCTATGGTCACCGTAGCATCGTCACCTGTCTATCACTGAGCTCTTAGAAGTCTATAAAATGTGCGTCAGGCACTTACTGGCTCCCAATCTCAGAACTGATTCCAGCAGTGTAAAAGCAGTATACACCACCACCACCCTTCAAATTAAACTTTGCATTTATTGCATTATCCAATATTAAGGATGGCATTCTTTATTAACCTTGTTGGAGTCTGGTGAGAAACTGCAGTATTTCTCTTGTTATGTTCTGTGTGTTAGTCCACCACTAGCTGGATATTTATGGTCTTGTTGACCCTTAAGTAATTACCTTAAGTGTGTAAAAAGTCCAGCAACACCACTGTGTCTCATACACTCGTAGTACCACACACCACCACTACTAGAAATTTCTCTGCTGTGTTGGGGCTAGTAAAGGCCTAGGGATGGAATACTCATTTATAGAGCACAACGTTGAGGATTGGAGTTTGGCTCTAATTTACCTCCAGCACCACTGAGCCCTTGAGCAAGGCCCTTAAACCCAAGCTGCCACAGGTGGACTATCCCAGTGATTTAGAAGTGGAAGTCACTCTGGATAAGAGCTTTCAGGAAAATGCAGTAAAGCTAAACGTCAACAACAAACCACCTCCTAAATTAGTGTTTCTCAACTATAGGTCCTGTGCGCTGTGCTGTGGTGTGGTGCTCACTTTCACTCACTCTTATACCAGAAATGTTTGTTAGTAAATGTCAAACTGTAGTAAGCATGATGTGAATTTAGATCTATATTTTATGTATGATCACAACTGAGTTGGCATGGTAATAAAATTGGCTTGCTGTGCAAAAAAATACAGTGAGAACCACTGACCTAAACAACACCAGCTCAACTGGACATAAACTGACCTGTGGTGTAAAGGGCTAAGGTATTGGGCACAACTAAAGAGCTAGTTTTTTATCAATTATATGAGTATTGTCAAATGTTCTTAATAAAGGGGAAGCACAAACCTCTCCTAAAATACAACACAAGAGCTCTAAAGAGGTTCAAACTAAAAACAGAACTGTCGAGGATCAACAGGTCTATCTATCAAACTGTATAGTAAAACTGGGCCAAAGCCTGGTCTTCTGCCTCTACATTACAGGCTCTGCCCTGCCGCAGTTAAATCTCAGCTCTGAAACAAGACGAGGTAAATTTGGTCACTTCCTGTTTCGGCCGGCCCCAACCCCCACTCTCCTGGAATGTTTTGGGACGCTGGAGCCCCTGTGAGGGTAGAGTTACTAAAAAAATGAGCGAGGGAATGAAAAAACATAAGAGGAAGGAGGGCAAAAATGGGGGAGGGATGTGGCAGAGCTCACTGCAGCAGAAAGGGGAATGAAAGACAGAGAGAGAGAGAGAGAGAAAAGAAAGAGGGGGAGAAAGATGAAAAGCAAGAGTGATTCAAGGATTAAAGGGAATGATTAGATCTTAAATGCACTTTATACTCATTTCCCTTCCGTTATACGCTATCCAAGCCTCTGTGTGTTTCCTTTTCGCTCTTCGATGGCTTTATAAAATAAACACGTTTTTTGAGTTTTGAATTTGGCAGAACATTATTTAGTTTCACTTCACTCTCATATGCCAGCCAAAACGCTGACGGGAAAGATTTCTATGCTCTAAAATGGCCGTCGCCGACTTTTATTGCTCTCGGCTTTGTATTTGTTTTAGATTTTTTTTAGGTTATTGCAGCTTGAGGGCTTTTATTGAAATGATGCTGAGTTTATCCTCACCCCGAGCCGACAGAGACGTTATTGTTTCGACAAGGGTTCAGGCGCAGGCACAATGAAGACGGCCCTTCATGGCTTATATAGTGCGGCAAATTAGCGCAGAAGCACATGTCTCTCACAGGGGATGGAATGACTTCAGGCAAGTCAAGATCGTTTAACAAGTCATTAACTCGTGACTGTTTTCAGACCACATGTGGGGACATATGCTGTAGTATCACACAGTTCATTACCCTTATACAACATTTACCATGACCTTTTAGCAATATATAGTTATAGAAAAACATTTTCTAAAAAATCTAATGACATAAGAATATGTCTATTTGGTAAAATGTTGTGCAACTACTCAAGACTGCTCACTGAGAGAAGATAAAGCCCTGAGTTGGAAAAAAAGTCAGAAGTTAGAAGATATATTTGAGAGGATTCTGTAAACCATCTTTCTTGATGGCCCTCAGAATCCTACATGACAATGACAAATGCTGCTTTTCCTCAAGTTTTGAGAGGAGCAGAATGTTCTGATATATGTAAATATAAATAAAAATATATAGATAACATATTAAGTAAAAATGTAATTACATCACATTACACTTGCCAGGCACCTGAATCCAAAGCGGCTTACAGGGAAAAAACATTCAAGCTTGGGACTTTGCAGAAGGTCTAAGTGCAGAAGGGTGAAGGTATTTTCAGTAAGTTCAGTCAAAGAGGAGGTGCTCTCTGAAAAGATGAGTCTTTAGGAGGCTTTTGAAGGGGAGGAGGATGCACATGTTCTGGTGGTCCTGGGCAGCTCATTCCACCAGCAGGGCACCACAAAGGAGAACAGTCTGGACTTGGTGTGCTTAGCGCATTGGCACAGCCAGACGATTTTGGTTGGAGGAGAGGAGGGAGCGAGACGGAACGTAACACTGATGAGAATTTTAAAAACATGAAGCATCTCAAAATTCATGGTTCACCTTGTTTTTTAAAGTATGGCTTGGTTCATACCTCGTTTTATGAATAAGTAAAATCGTGAAATTGATCCTGTATTTTAAATTACAAAAAATATACAGCATGTCCCATGGATGTGGGAAGTGGGAACGCTGAGGATGCTGCAGTCCAAGATATCTTAGTATGAAAAATATTTAAATTACTTTAATGTTTAATGTCCTTTCTTTTTTTCTTCACTGCAACTGAGCAATACTTAGGATTAATGTAACACCAAGAGCTAGGCTCACGTTTCATTTTCCGATCTTACGACGATGGTAGCGATACAACAAAATGTTAAAAATATTTTAAGTTTTGCGTGGAAGGCAAACGTAGCAGCATATGCTGTACGATACGTTGGTATGCTGTCGGGATGTACACATCTCCCGCCTTTATCATTGGATGACCCTTAGTGTCTATATCTTGTCTTGTCTATACACAGCCGTTATTGTTAAAAGAATGATCGGGCAGATCGTGGTTCTGTCTTCCCAAACAGCAGTCTGAAACTGTGGATGCTTGTATTGCGTTTTATTATCTCGGTTTCCAAACTTTTACTTCAATCAGGGGTGTAATGGTTTCCGGACTGTTACACCCCTACTTGAGGTAATCGACTTCATCGACTGCTCGCCGCCGCCTTAATATTCGGCCCAAAAACTTAAGTGCTCGCCAAAATATCACCCCACCGGAAACCCCACCGTGGGTGTTCCATCCTGGCACGAAGAGAAGATTCTTCTCTTGAAGATCACTCATCATCCAACCTCTTCACCATGGGAGGTTTAATAAGGAGTAGGGAAATGAGATGAGAAGCGTAGGCCGTGTGGGAAAAAAAACCTGTTTGGGTTCCCGTATAAGACACTCGGCACTGCTGGGAGCCAAGAGCAATAAGACCAGCAACCAGAGCATTCCATTCAAATGAAAGCAACGAGACCCCAGTTGGGCAGCGAAGGCTCTCTTAGCCGCTGGTCTCGGATCAAACCTAGGATAAGGAGCCCTGTGGGGGAGGTAGCCACTACTAAAGATGACACGCTGGTTTTAGAAGCGGGGAGACGTGTGGTAGAACATCAGTCATGATCTTATACGTATCCCAAACACACACACACACAGTCCAACCCAGTCAACTGATCATGTATTTATATAATGTCAGCTCATAGCAACCAAAACTCAGGATGGAGTGCAAGTATAAAAATAGACCAGAGCACTTAGGCCTCAGAAGATGGGAGAAAACACTGATTGTTATAAATGTACACTTCATAATGTAGAATCTAGCACTCAACAGAGCGATCTAGTCTCAGTTACTTCTTTTCCACCGCACTGGTGCTGGTTTGGACCAGACAGATTTATCTGGATCTAGAAAAACATTACCATTAATTAAGATATTTAACTGTTGTTGATGTTAATCTCTTTTAAACATGAAAAGAGGCAGAATGAACTGCCTTTAAATATTTAATTATGACCTCAAGGCGTCTGGTTCGAGCATCAGCACCAGCACTAGTCCAGTGGTAAGGCGTAAATTTGGAATATAATTTAATCCAGACCAAGCACTAAATCTGCACTAATTCACAAGGATTTAAAGCACACAATAAAGGATTATGTCTTCTGCTCTGTTTTACTCATTCTCACAGTACCTCGCTAGAATATTCACTTTCCATCTTCTGCCAGGTCTTATCACTGCAGCTGTAACACATCACGATGAAAAATACCACTGCACTGAAGCCAGATAATATAACAACTTAACAACCATTCATTTGTCACTGTCAGCATTACCAAGTTAGTTCACACCTTCATGCTCAAAGAACAAAACCATGTGTTAATGTCTAATACCACGAAAAGTTGATAACGGATATAGACTTCTTCCTACTAGTTACAGACTTCTTCCTACTACTTTCTAACATGTGGTAATTGTTGTTTTATCTTACTTCCACTTTTATTTTTCCCTGGAAAATGTATTATTTGTATTATATTTTTTTCCTGTCTGTTTTTGTTTTATTATTTCATTCATTGATTGACTTTATGACATTTAATTTTATTGGGTGTGTGTTCTATTGAACATAACATTGGAAGGTCCAGAACCAGTAAAGGCACCACTGAGGTACAAGGTATCGTCCCTCAAGCACTGCTCCCTGAGCACTGCCCATGTCACCTGCCCACTGCTCATCCACGGATGGGTCAAATGCAGAGGTCACATTTGGTTGTGGTGCTGTGCTGTGGTGTGTTCACAATGACAATCACACTTCACTTCACTTCACTATAAACAATATGCTGAACTGATATATGCACCCGGTAAATGAAAATTGATGTCGAAAACCATGAATATTTAATACATATAAATGTAATTATGAAGCCAACAACCTCATTTTAATGCCTGTCAGCCTCTGCTTAATATTGAGAAACTTTCATGTGGATCTTAACACAAAAAGCATATGGAGCTCCCAGTTCTGTGTCAGAATGTCATCTGTCTTCAGGGTTGATAGGCTACACTGCAGAGCCCTAACAAATCTAATCAGGCGTCATTACACTCCTCTAGACCACAGAGTGGTGACTTCAGACAGAGAGGGGCTTAGCCTTAGAGTCAAACAAGCACATTTTTAAATTAATTTCATTTTATCAGCATATTGGTTAAAAATTTATACATGTAAGCATAAAAATGCTAAATATCCGCAGAAGTATTTGGATGATCCCTAGTTTATATTTAGTGAGACTTTGCTTAATCGACCTGCATTTCTCTGGAACTTCGACTTCATATATAGAGTCAAATGGTTAGCAAATTAAGGTATTGCTGTGTTATTGTAGACCGTTTTCAGGGACAAATTTTAGACCTGCAGACTGGGAAGGATCTACCTTTTTTGGATGATAAATGGTGTCCCTACTTGGTTAATGATAAGGGTTAGGCTTTAGAGAAGCATAGAGAACTAGAATACCAGAGTGTACAATAACAATATTCACATAAACAGACCAAGCTCCTCTGCAGCACAGAGAGAACTTCAGCCATCACACCGTGTTGTCTGTGAGCTGAAATGTGTAGACATACCCACGACTTTGGGCAGCTTCTGCCTGCGCAGCGGGATTCTGGGTAGCTTTGTGCTGATTCGGCTGAAGCGTCCACACAGAATCCTCTTGGCCTTCTTTCTGTTAGTGGAGGCGTCCTGGTCTGAACTGGGAGGAAAAGTGTTGATATTAGATCACTGTCATCCACCTCAGCACAAACCCATACTCAGTCAGGCCTGTGTGTGTGTGTTCTGGACCAGAGAATCTTCAGAAACCCAATACAAATACAGTGACAGCACATGAGGAGTTTAGATCACATTAACATTTTCTCAGATTTTACTGAACGTATTTTAAAGTGAAGCAAAGGTAGTTAATTGTGCAATTTTATATTTTTAACTAAAAAGACTACATAAATTAACAAATGTGACTCTGCATGGCAAAACCAGTCGCTTGTCGCAACGGAGGTTTCCGAGAAAAACAACCGTTTATGTTGCGTGGGGTAAAATTTGGGATTTTTTGTTTTTAGTGTTTTGAAACAGTGGAAGATCTCTACTGTACTGTTGTGAATAAATTTGGCTGAAAAACTTACCCTTTCCGTCCTAAAAACGTGACTTTCTTGAGGTGAGGAATTCAATTCCAGCAGAATGTTAAAAGTTTCTGTTTTGACCGCTCTACTTTTATATTTATGTTTTGAAGCTTGATGTATGCCCTTTCACGAATAGAATAACTCAATTTTGAAAATTTGCGACAAGCGACTGGTTTTGCCGTGGAGGGTCACAAATGAGCTAGATCTAAAATCTAAAATACTTCCACTTGCATATTTTTGCCCATTTAAAAAGTTCATTATTATTATTCTATCATTACATTATTACACTTTTATTCTGGCTGTTTCTGTGGTCAAGATTATAATGTACAATATATGTCTAATGTTATGGAGTATGCTGTCATACTGGCTGCTGTTGGAGCACAGATTAGGGCTCTGCTGACTCACCTGTTGTGGTTCCTGTTGCTGCAGAGCAGACAGCAGCAGAGCAGAGAGAGCAGGATGAGCAGCAGGAAGGCCACCAGTGTCCCCGCTGCCATCACACCCATCCTCTGGTTAGGATCTGAGGAAGAGGGCGGATAAATCATAAATAGCTGCCAAAATGGCAAATGAAATGTTTTATAAAACTGACCTAGATCTTTATATATTGATACAACTGACAACGTTTTTCACGGCAAATAGCAAAAATTAGTCTTTAAGGAGACCAATAACTCAGTTTTAATTATCCGAACCACTTAATCCCAATCGGGTCCATGTGGGGACCGGTGCCTATTCTGGGAACTTACGAGCACAAGGCGAGGACCAACCCTGGGCAGGCGCCAGCACACTGAAGGGCACACACACTCACGCTATCACACTCTCACTTACAGAGCCAATTTAGAGTCGCCAATTAACTTATATTGCATGCTTTTGGACTGTGGGAGGAAACCAGAGCACCCGGAGGAAACCCACGTGAACACGGGGAGCGCATGCAAACTCCACACAGAAAGTCCCTACGGCCGACCCGGGGATTAAACCCAGGGCATTCCCATTGTCAGGCGGCAGCGCTAACTACTGTACCGCCCCTAACTTAAACATATATGCACATTAGTTTAAAAAGTGACGATAACAATTGACCTGCATTTCTGTATTTCTGTCAGGTCCTTGCAAGAGCAACGTTGCAATAAGAACGTGGCAAACCACTGACTACAAGTAAAATTTCTCAAAAAGCTGTCTTGTGAGGAATACATGGCCTCACTGAAGCTGCATGAACTGTATATGCAGATCAAAAAGTGATTGAGCCTCCTTCACCAAGCATTCTTAAGAAGAAATTTTTATAACCCATGGGGTAGTTGGTAGTTAGGGAGTTGACCCTGTGATCGGAAGGTCGTCGGTTTGAATCCTGGACTGGTAAAGGTACCAATGAGGTACTCATGAACAAGGTACCGTGCCCATCAGCTGCCAACGGCTCCTTTATATAATGGTTAAACACAGAGGTCACACTTCGTTGTGGTGCACTGTGTGCTGTGCTGTGTTCACAATGACAAATGTGACCCGATCTGCCGTAAAGAGTCGGAAGTCGACGCTCTATTTATTTAGATACGGGCCGATTATGTTAACAAACATCAAAAATATCGATTTTTCTTTTTTGGTCTTATCTGAAAGAAAAGGTCTTCAAAATTAATCTGGTCTCCAAAAAAGAAAAATCGCTATTTTTGTGATTTTGTGGGTTTTTCAACATGATCGACCCGTATCTAAATAAATAGAACGCCGACTTCCGACTCATTACGGCAGATCGGGTCACAAATGATAACTCAATTACCATCTCTTCTCTGATGTCATTTTTAACAATTTGCCATTGTTTTCTTACTCAAGATTTGTTCTTAGTTCAGGTAAAACTTAAGTTATTGATGAATGAGGCCCATTGACTTTTAAGTATGTGTTTGAGTCCAAGCAGGTTTTAGCAACAAATTCCTTCTTAAGAACAGTTGGTGAATTGATCTGGTTCACCCAGACTGGTTGAAAAGTCGTTAGCACGTGTTGTAGCTGAGCGTTTCATGTTGTTGAGGATGAAGTGTGAGAGACGAGTGCGGCTCAGGCAGGTGAAGTGTCAGGGCGAGGGGTCGGCCGTGCGTCCTCTCCCTTTCCCTCGCTCTCTTTCTCTCCCTCTCCAAACAGCTGCGTAAAGCAAAGGCTAGCAAGGGGCCGTGGTGGTGACATCATTACTGCCTGCGGTCCAGCGCCTCCAAAAATCTCTGCTGACCATAATTTATCCCTCTAACTCTCTCTCCCCCTGCTCCGCTCTCTCGCTTACTCTCTCTCTCTCTCTCTTTTTTCCGTCTTTCTCTTCTCCTCTCACTCTTCCTGTAGTATTTCTCTCGCTAACTCCCGCTAACCGGCCTGAGCAGGAAAAGAGCCAAAAAACACATGGTCATAAAAAAAATCAGACTATGCTCTGGAAACACCATCAGGGCCTCCGTGGTAAAACTGCAGCTGTCTACTATAGTGACCTACATACTGTAGTTCTACACAAAACACACACAAAACACAGATATTCCTAACAACATGTTACAAGTAACAATCACGTTTCTTAAAAGAGAAGTAGGCAAGAAAAGTGACTCAAATGTTTACCAGTTTAGGTTTATTTACTCAGCTGTCCTAATTAAACAAATCTTTAGCTCTGCTGAATCACACTGTTTTTCTACATTCTTTTTATTTTTTCACTTTATTTTTTGTTTTACCAGGAAATCTTGAGGTTACAATCTATTTTACAAGAATAAAATATTTTACTTTTGTGTTATCGCCAAAATAAAATAAAATAAAATAAATCTAATGAATGTGTGAAAGCAAAGTAAAAGAGATTTTTAAAACTGACTAATATACTGTATAGTAACATTTTATTCTTTATTCTTTTTCAAAGGCTTGTTATTTTATTTTTAAATGCAAATCTAATTACACTTGAAGTGAGATTTATTTTTATTAGGTTTAGAGAACAGTTTAATGTGACGATAAAAACACTTTAATAACAATAAAAACTGTTCTTAGTTTTATTTGATAGTCTTGTCAACTTCAGCTACTAGAAGTTAGGGCTGGTTTCTTGCTCATGGATTAAGCCTAGTCTTGGACTAATTTGTTGCACCAATGGAGATTTACCATTCAATCTTGAAGTTAATCTAGAACTAGGCTTAATCTTCAACTAGGAAATTGGCCCATGGGGCGGTTTCCCAGAAAGAGATTAAGACTAGTCTTGGATTACCAGGTGTTTTGAATGGAGATTTTCCATTGAAAAAGAAATATAGTTCAGAACTAGTCTTAATCCCTGTCTGGGAAACCGCCCCATAATGTTCCAAAACTGTGCTTAAGGGATTTTTCTTCACCTGAACTACTTCTGACTAGAGTTCCCAAATATAATGTGTATAATATGATTCTCGCATTCTCTTTAAATCGAGGTACTAAGTGACGCACTTTTTTTTGCCATCCAAACCACGATGTGGTCAAACGCCACCGCACCCTTGGCCTTAATCCTGTCCCAATTCCTTCAGCTCCCTCGACGCAATGGAAAATGTGACGGATGGCGACCCCACAAGCATCTCAGGCCTTTAAGAATGATTTGTTTTGTCTCCAAAACAAATGACACAGGACTCACACAAACTCGGACACACACACACACACGCAAGGTTTCTCACATAGATTGCAGGCTCCAGACACCCGGTCGCAGTTCTTGTCATGGCAGGGGCAGGTGTGGGCACAGTTCACCCCAAACAGGCCCGACTCACAGGTCAAATTGCAACTGCAGAAAGAGACAGAGACGTAAAGGCATTAATAAAGACTGTTTTCAGGATTTGACTTCTAAGCACTGACACCATCTCCATTAGCAGTGGATATAACAATGAGAGGAATGCTTACAGCTACAAAGCACAAAGACTGTGAACTGTGGCCAAGAATACAGATATTTCAGATAAATTGTCATAATGAAGGATGGCAATATAAGTGCTTCCTTCCTAATGAATTAAATAATTGAAGAAATGCATTTAGCTTATCAAGAATCCTTTGTTCCAGCCCCAAAACCACCCTTTTGCTTTTCATGGCAGTTTTATCATCCTGACGGAACTTGAAGAAAAAGGAAAAGTGATGACTAAATCATGAGAAAACATTTAGCATCCATTCATATTTGCACACATTGATAGCTACACAGTGATAAAGACTTTATAATATTTAAAGATATATTATATTTTAATTATTGCTGGGAACGGGTTAAAGAATAAAGCTTTGGCTGGGAATGTTAGCGTAGGTGATTAATCTGGAAGCTTTAACATGTTAGTTTTTATTACCACAAATGAATCAGATGACCAAGCTTGGTCCATACGTCCACTATTACCACCAGTGCAGAAGCTTATCAGATTAAAACCTGGTTTCTCCTTAAAACAGGAGTGCGAGCTGCTGTTGTGTTACAGGGGAGACACTGATCTACATCAATACACTGCCCACTGCTCCTTCACGGATGGGTCAACCGGAGAGCTCACATTTGGTTGTGGTGCACCTTGTGCTGTGCTCACAATGACAAATAATCACTCAATTCAATGATCATCAATCTCAAAGAACCAATATAAAAAGAGAATACAGATGAGACATCACACATATTGTAACGTCCATCGCCAAACAAGCACAGAGATTTCAGGTGGATTCCTCACAACTTTCATCAAGTGTGATAAAGACTAGTGTGGGCTGTAGCTCTAGAATCAAAACGTCATATAATGTTTTCATTACATTTTGTGATTAATGTGATTAGTGACATGAATTGAAATCCTATGATGGCAGACATTGGTTTGATTTAAACCCCTACCATATATTCCAAAACCACACAGACATGGTGGAAAGGCTACATTTCTCAGCAATAAATATTTCCAGGCATGTGTTAAGTGCAAACATGTAAAGTATAATCCAGGCTTCAATCAGATAAACATCTGTGCTCGAGGTACTGGTGAGTTTTGACCTGTTTATTCACATTTTAAAAAATGAACATGTTAAAAGTTCCAGATTAATTACGTTAAAGTTCCCAGTCTTAATTTCAATCAGAGAAAACACTGCAAAAGAAATACGGTTTCTTCTTCTCTGTACGTGACCCAAGAGTGAGTTCAACATCAATGATTTTTCTTTTTCCCAAGATGACATCTAAAATTTAGGAGCCATTACAATCAAATCCATTTGCACAGGCTGTGGCCTCTCACGAAAAAAAGGGGCTTGGCGAGAGAGTCAGACTGTTGTCTGTAACATCCAGGAAAGGCGTTCTGGAATGAAATGAAATGCTGTTAAATTAGAAGACGTGTATCGAAGGGCATTCGCATTGAGCAGAGCTAATCAAAAACAACTGGTGAAAAACAAAGGGCTTTGTTTAGTAATGGAATCTATTTGAGAGTTTCCATAAATTCTGCAAATTCAAAAAGCAGTCGGCAGCTGGGACTCCCAGTCAGGATGTTGGGGAAATTGTTGGCACATTATCAGACCCGCTGCATCTCCCAAGCAACTACACCCTTGAACAGTTTGTTCATATTTCAGAATTCTCACTATTTTATGGGAATTTTTGAGTGAACATTGATCTGTGTAGACGTAATTTAGCCCTAAACATCTTGACTAAAGCCCTGATCTGCTAATTATGCGCTGAGTGGTATCAAAACCTCAGGCATGTGCAGCGCTTCCTGGAATGCAGCGTTCCACGCCTCTGGAGCTCAAACACATTCCAAAACAATCTACTAAAATTCAGAAATTCAAATAAAAAAAATCTTCAGGAATTATATAATTACACTCAAATGCCCCAGAGCAATAATAGCCTTAGAAAACCTTAAATGGCAAAAATATAGAATATTCTAGAAAAGCTAACCTACTTATGTAGTAAAAAAGATTTTCAAGAAAATAACAGGATATTGAGGAACCTAGAGTGGCATTTAAAGACAACAAACTCAAACTTAATGACAACAAACAACAAACTTAGTGATTCCAGTCTTAATAAGAAAAAATGCAGAAAAGCAAAACATTTAGAGATTCTTCAGATAACTTTTCAGATAAATAAGATGCAATTACATATGAAGACATTATAGAATTGCGATTTGTTTTAGGAAGAATTGGAGAATTGGAGAACATCTTCACTAGGTTAATAACTAGCGCTAATTTCTGCTAAACAGCTCATTTCCAGAGCTAACGGACAGCTTCAAGGAATGGATTAGAGCATAGAGGCAGGGCTGCTCCTACCACAGCTCTATTAAACTTTACTCAGTTTTCAGCTCTCTGCCAAGTTGATTTTTGCTCTGTGAGAGGAGGTGAGATTCCCCACCTTTTTCCATCAACTCGTGCCCTGGCTGACTAGATACATCTACCTTTACTGATACATTAGTTAAATGCTCAGCAAGTCCACAGCATTGATCCAAAATGAAAATATCCATCAGACATTGATTATGATCATGTTGTAATGTCACGTTATATAAAAAAATTTGATCTATTTTGTTGTATGAATATGTTCTTCATTTAAATGTCTGTTTGAGCTCAGGATGAAAAATGTCAAACGATATATTTGTTGCTTTCTGCGACTTGATAGAAATTTATGGTATTGTGTTCAAATGGCATATGATATTGTGTCAATTATTGCTGACTTCTAAATCAAATAAAAAACCCATTATTGGAGCAGTCGGTAACACAACGGTTGAGGAGTTGGGCCTGAGATCGGATCGTTGCTGGTCCAATTCCAGGACCGGTAAAAGTGCCACTGAGGTACTCATGAGCAAGGTACTGTCCTCAAGCACGGTTCCCCTGGCGCTGCCCGTCAGCTGCCCACTCCTCTTTCTCGGATGGGTCAAATGATAATGGTAGAATCACTCCCTTTGAATCGATGCAATATAGCATTGTGATTACATCCCTAAACA
Source organism: Distichodus sexfasciatus (assembly GCA_032718565.1). Lineage (NCBI taxonomy): Eukaryota > Metazoa > Chordata > Actinopteri > Characiformes > Distichodontidae > Distichodus > Distichodus sexfasciatus. The sequence goes on from JAVGVS010000044.1 coordinate 2,839,281, forward strand.
GTACGGTGAGCTGGCTTGATCACGTCTTTGTAGTGTTTTGTATTGTCCACTGTCAATCAAACACTGAGTTGCAGCCAATCAAGGGCAGTGTAAGTAAGGCTCAGGTGACAGTATGTTTGAGGCTCTGATTTTCTGTGACTGTGATTCTCAGCTTAGATCACAAAATCAGGGATTTGATTGGGGATTTACTGAGCATAATAAGAGAACACAGCGTCTTACTAGGTTCCGTAATATCCCGGATCACAGAGACACTCTCCTGTGGCGAAGTGGCACACTCCATTAAGACAGTGACTGCAGTCGTTCTCACAGTTCTCTCCGTAGGTGCCATTAGGACAGCGAACGTCACAGCTGGAAACACACAGAGAAGAGAAGATGACATATGGCATGTGTCATTCGGAATCCGAAACTGAATCTGTTTAATGAGCCAAATCAGAAACCCACTTCCCCCCCCGTTACCAAAACCGAGACCACAACGCGTCAGTGAAATCGTACCGATCTCCGATCCAGCCGGGGTTGCAGTGGGAGCACTTCCCATCGATGCGGTTGCAGTAATGACCGTCTTTACAGGGTGGACACTCCTCTTTACAGTTTTCTCCAAAGTAGCCGGGCGCACACATCTGGTCACATTTGGTGCCGTTCCAGCCCCTCTCGCAGGTCACGCAGCGCCCCTCCGTCACCCGGCACGGCTGCTGACCTTTACAGTGACCGCACCTGAGGACAGAAGAAATCGACTTTAATTATTTTCACTAATGCTGTGTGGTTCTTTCTCTCAGCAGTAGAAAAACCTTTGCTATGTCTAAGCGAAATTAGAGCGATCTAAGCTGACCTGGAGATTCAAGAAAGTGTGGAAACAACAACTGGAGTTCTACAACTGGAGTTAAATTAAGAAGCATTAAGATTAGCAATGTATTTGAAACAAAAGATTTAGTTTATCCCAAATCTCCCCTCAAAATTTCAATGACGATCCTGTAATTATTATTATTTTTTTTAACAATTTATGGTTTTACAAGATTTTGTAGCTACAGGTTTAAGTTGCAGTGTGCAACAGAGAATCTGACAGATAAAGAATTTTGCAAATCAGTCAACATTTGGCAATGGTACAGAGAAGAGAGATTATTTGTCATTGTGAACACAGCACAGGACACAGTGCACCACCACAAAATATGACCTCTGCCCCAGCTGTGAAGGAGCAGTGGATAGCTGACACGGGCAGCAACCAGGGAGAGCAGTGCTCTGGGACGGTACATTGCTTATAAGTACCTCAGTGGTACCTTTACCGGTGTGGGACTTGAACCGGCGACTCTCTGATCATGCGGCCAAATCCCTAACCGTTACGCCGTTGAGCTGTTATATTGTTCAGAATAAAGATTAACTTTATTGCCAGTGGGTGTGATTAAGGTTTAAAGCATGTTACCTAAAGCTTAATAGAAGTTAAAAAGAAATCGACTGGCAGTTCACAAGTGATTCACTAAATGTCCTTAGGCAGCACATTGAAGTTAAATTTTCGTTTTCAGCTGGACAACTACAATAAAATGTCTAAGCATAATCTCTATAAATTATGTGTCCATAATTACCCTGCTCATTTTCTCTGTATTACTAATCTGACAATTATTTAAAATCTGTTAGGCTGTTTCTTTTAAAACAATCATGGAAGACTGTAAAATTGCTCGATTTAGGAAGTCTTGCCAAAATTTATTTCTACCTCTTCACCTAAGCAATTGAAGAGAGATACTGCTCAAATTCAGTGCAGCACAGCTAATTTAAATGGAACAATTAAATCCTCAAAAGGATGCAACTCTATTCTAACAATCTAAGACACACGGTAAAAATCCTCAATCTTCTGCAGCTACATCGGTGTGTGTTTTCTTGATTTATTTTGAAATCGCAAATACATTATATATACATTATATATACATATATAAAATGCAACCAATGGTTACAACCACTCAAGTAACCGTGATACTGATTTGACATCTGTTCCCCAACCCCTCTGCATGTCCCCTACTCACCTGTTCTTGCAGTTCTGCCCGTAAAAGCCAGCTGGACATGTCTCGCGGCAGAACTTGTTCCGGTATCCCGGCTTGCAGGTGCACGAGCCGTCGGTCGGGTTGCACTTGCCGTGGACACACTGGCAGTAGCGATCGCAGTTTGGGCCCCACATCCTCTCGCGGCACTGGCAGCGGCCGGTGAACTGCTCGCATGGGGAGCCGTTGCAGGAGCACTGGGCACCACAGTTGCGTCCGTACCAGCCCGGGTTGCAGATGCAACGACCGCTGGCCTGGTCGCACACCGAGTTCAGGCTGCAGTAGCAGCTGTTGCTGCAGTGCGGCCCCCAGAAGCCCGAGTGGCAGGTGCATTTGCCCGTCTCCTGGTCGCAGCGCCCCTTCTGGCACGGGCATGGCTTCTCGCAGTTCTCACCCCAACGGTTGGGGTGGCACGTGCACTTGCCTGTCACGTCGTCGCACTTGCCGTTGGGGTGGCATGTGCATTTGCCCTTGCAGTCGGGACCCCAGAACTGAAGAGGGCACTCTGGTCGTGGCATAATAGACATGTTTTAGTCACTTATGAGAGATGTTCTAAAGCAAAGAATATGCTCTTTACAAACTGGGCTAAGCACGCGGGCCGATATTAGGCATTTTGCCGATCATCGGTATCAGTGTCTAATATTGACTAATACTGATATTAAGTCATAAAAAGGTGCGCTACTTTGGCTCTGCTGCCATCTTTTCTCTCTGTGCCGTTTGCTCCCGAATTGCTGCTTCATTTAACGTCCCGCCGATAACAGTCTGTGACTGGCTATTAAAAAATTGATGAGTTTTTCTTATTGGTTCCAAATATCAGTTATTGACCCTGTTAACTAGCAATAATCGATATCAGCCCAGAAAAAACAATATCAGTCGACCTCTACATATAATACACACAGTATAATCAACCCAACCCTCTCTTTTAAGCAAAATCAAGTAGCATATATAAATACGCTCCCATTAAGATTTTCATTTTCGCATTACTTTAACGTTTGCGTCTTAATATTTAGCAAAAATAGACTCAATATTCTTTGATAAATATATTTACAGTATGATCACCATTTGAGTATATTAACTAGGAAAAAAATAATATTTATGTATATATGTATATCATATATTTGTTTAATCACTACTGACCTACAAAAAAACACCTAATATTTTAATGTACCAGACAAGTGCGAGATATTGATCCAGTGACAGCCAATGGGATTAAACTGTAGTAGTGCATTGAAGGTTAAAGGAAGGACCATTATATCTTTAGATCTTAATTTGTACAAAAAAAAAAGGAAAACAATTGGTGAGGAAGGAAGTTATAGCATAAAATTGCATCTTACTGGTGTCACAGCTGGCTCCAAAGTACCCATGACGGCAACGGCACTCGTTTGGTCGGACACACACCTCGTTTTCCTTGCAGGTAAAATTACCCTCACACAGAGCTGGAGATAAGATGGGATAAGAATAAAATTTGATTCAGGGAGATGCAAGGCCATGGCTCTTAGACACACAATAAATAAACAATATTCATAACATTTCATAATGAAGCCTAAGTGCCCAGAGCCCCCACATTCATGACATGATCCTTTTGACTTCCAGAGACTACGTTTTGGTGGCAAATTCTACTCTTAACAATAGAATTCAGTGAAATTTAGAACACTTGACTGTGCCTCTTTGCACCACTAATAGCTGGTTCCTATATTCGGTACTCCATAAACTCAAAGTGTCTCTCCACCCAAAACGGATGCCTAAGTGGCTGACAAACAAATTCTACTAGCCCTAAAAGTGCCAATACAGTATATGTAACATTCAGATTTTTATATTAATGATACACTTGTACATTACTCACTTTATATTTACAAAAAATATACTATAAAGTGTATTATATCTGTATATAATATAACTTTTTCATAATTAGTAAAATAATTATATATATACATGAGGAAGGTTGTGGCCTTGCGGTTAGGACACTCGTGGGTTCGAGTCCTACCTATGGCATTATCTTCACTGGGTCCCTAAGCAAGACCCATAACCCCATGGCGCTCAGGGAGACTGTCCCTGAAATTAGGAAATTGAAGTCGCTCTGGATAAGATTGTCTGCTAAATGCCGTAAATGTAAATGTAAATATGAATAAAAGGACCACTGGGAACCTAGTTACAAGGGCGTATTTATTTAGAATGGCCCTAAAATATCACGTCCTCTCCATGGGTTTCCTTCATTTCAGACTTTCTTCCATTTAAAATGAAATGCCGGGCCAAACCAAAAAGCTCCATTAAGGGTTACAACATTATAGAGAGCGTAAAAGAGAAAGAGACACGCTTACGGGTTAAACACTCGTCTCCTAGCTGGCCCCAGCCGATACAGCACTCAAACCCTGCAGTCCTGGAGGGAGCGGGAGAGAAAGAAGCAATCAAAGCTCCAATATACACACTCAAAGTGATTTTAAAGCCGACTGAGCCATTACATACTCTATTAGACATTTCAACGAGGAGTACTCCGAGAGATTGGCCTTCATTGCCATTTACGAGTGGAAGCTAGAGCGAGTTCCTCTGACCTAAATTCCATCTGTCTCTGAGTGATCTTAACGTATCGCTCGTCATTCACGTCTTTCACACGGAATTTTCGAGATATCTGTGCACCATCTGCTGCGCTGTTTTAATCATGATCGCAGATGCTTCAAATAACACCCACAAACAATCTGACTCACATACCCACACAGACACACACGGGGCAAATGCTGGTTCACTTAAACAAGCCCTCTATGTTGAGCAGCTGACAAGGCAAGCTAAATGTACCGTGGAGGCAGCGCTCGGGTCAGATCCTGCCACACGGAGCCACAGTGACACACATGCTGTTTAAGAATAAAGCCACACACTGATGTGATCAGTTCCACTCCTCTGTTTCTGTCACAGACCGCCATGCCCATGTGCAGATGAGAGAAATGATTCCAAAAAAAGACTACAGCAAAGCAAAAGAAACAGAAAGAAGAGGTTTCTTAGCTTAGCTTCGTGTCATCTAAGCATTTCTTAGATGACAGTGTGGCTTCAGTTGCTCAGAAAAGCAGCTGCCCTGCTCATGGATTTTAACATCATGGCCATAAAATCAGTGAAATAAGAGGTCTCTCATGATTTATTTTTTAGTGTCTTAACCAGTTCCATCTATATCCCTCTCACCACTCACTCCCCCTTTATTTGCTGTGCAATGATTCCATTTCAATTAGAGTTAGAGTTGCCATGTATAGAAATCTGTCTGCATCAGTCACTGGGTTGAATTAAAATGATGGGACAGAGTTGTTGAGGAGATCCAACTGGAAGATGCAGATCAAAAAAGACATTAACAAACATAAGGCACCTTTAATGGGGAGCATTCTGCAGCTGAAATGTTTCTGATATGAGAGTGTACAGAGGACCGCATGTGCTATATCTCATAACTCCACATCTCCACGTCTCTTAATCCACTGCGCTGGCTGGACACGACCCAGATGCTTCTCATTCTGCAGCTCACGTGACCCCTAAGAGGCCCTGTCCACACGTCTGCTTCCTGCTGAGTGCTACGAACGCTTCTGCCTTTAGTCAAAGTTTGTTTAGCCTCTGTGGGTTTGTGTGTGTGAGTGTGTGTGTCCCGAGCATGAGATTCACCACAACTTTGACTCCTCTGCTCCGTGTCAAACTACACATGCCCCCCACATGCAGTAGAGACAGAGAGATGGAGAGAAGACACAACAATATGGTAAAATATTTGCTGCTAAAACTAAGGGGGGGGGGAGACGAACTGAGAAAGAGAGACGAACAGTAGTACAAATACACTGTAAGAGAGGGAGAGAAGAACAGAATATGTGAAAAGTATTGGAAGAGAGAGTGGAGATATTTAGAGACACAGACACATAGATAAAGAGTGGAACAGATAAAGAGGGGGAGAGAGAAACAGAGAAAAGGTGAGAAATCAGGAAATGGGAGGGGGCGGGGGAAGGATAGACACAGAGAAAGAGAAAGAGAGAGACAGAGGGGATTCAAAAGCACAGTCAAATGGTTCATGAGAAGTGAAGACTTAAGCGTCTGGTCATTTAACGTCAGCAGCAGGGGAACAACTTGATTCAGCAACAATCGGGAAGCGAGTGGAAATTATGAGTAATTCAGTGAGCCGGTGGCCAACTTCCTGCCAGCACTGTTCTCGTTTTTCCCCCCGACCAGAATATTTTTGGTGGACTGTGTTCTGATTCACATACAATGATATCTGCCTGCAGTGAGGAATCTATTATCCAGGCAGACTTCAAAACACCAGGGTGGGGTTTCAACAACAAACACTCAGGGCAGAATTCCCCTTAAATAGGCCTGATAGGAGAGTTTATTGCATCTGTTATATCACAGCACCATCAACACACAATCTCTATACTCCAAAATACAACCTCTACACCAATAAACAACCTCTACGCCAAAACACCACAACGCCACATCTAGACCAAAACACAATCTTTACATCAAAACACCTCTGCACGACCTTTAAACCAAAACACCACTTATACCACCTCTACACCCAGACACCACGACACCACCTCTACAATAAAAAACCTCTGCATGACCAGTACATCACTATGCCAACTCTACACCAAAACACCAATACATCACCTCTAAACCAAAACACCACTTACACCACCTCTACACCCAAACACCATAACGCCACCTCTACACCAAAACACCTCTGCATACCAATACATTACTACGCCAACTCTACACCAAAACACTACTACGCCAAAACACCACTATATTACCTTTACCCCAAAACACCACTACGCCACCTCTACACCAAAACACCACTATATCACTTCTACACCAAAACACCACTACGCCAACTTTACACCAAAACACCACTTACACCACCTCTACACCCAAACACCACGACACCACCTCTACACCAAAACATCACTATGCCAACTCTACACAAAAACACCACTTACACCACCTCTACACCCAAGCACCACGACAACACCTCTACAACAAAACACCTCTGCATGACCAATACAATACTACGCCAACTCTACACCAAAACACCACTACGCAACCTCTACACCAAAACACCACATCACCTCTACGACAAAACACCACTATATTACTTCTACAACAAAACACCACTACGCCACCTCTACACAAAAACACCACCATATCACCTCTACACCAAAACACCACTACGCCAACTTTACACCAAAACACAATTTACACCACCTCTACACCCAAACACCACGACACCATCTCTACACCAAAACACCTCTGCATGACCAATACATTACTACGCCAACTCTACACCAAAACACCACATCACCTCTACGACAAAACACCACCACGCCAACTCTACACCAAAACACCACTATATTACTTCTACAACAAAACACCACTACGCCACCTCTACACAAAAACACCACTATATCACCTCTACACCAAAACACCACTAGGCCAACTTTACACCAAAACACCACTTACACCACCTCTACACCCAAACACCACGACACCACCTCTACAACAAAACACCACTGCATGACCAATACATCACTACGCCAACTCTACACCAAAACACCACTACGCAACCTCTACACCAAAACACCACATCACCTCTACGACAAAACACCACTATATTACTTCTACAACAAAACACCACTACGCCACCTCTACACAAAAACACCACCATATCACCTCTACACCAAAACACCACTACGCCAACTTTACACCAAAACATCACTACGCCAACGCTACACCAAAACATCACTACACCAGCTCTATACCAAAACAGCACTACGCCACGTCTACACCAAAACAGCACTACGCCACGTCTACACCAAAACACCTCTGCGCAACCTCTAAACCAAAACACCACTTACACCACCTCTACAACAAAACACCTCTGCACGACCAGTACATCATTAAGCCAACTCTCCACCAAAACACCACCACATCACCTCTACACCAAAACACCACCACATCACCTCTACACCAAAACACCAATACATCACCTCCACACCAAAACACCTCCGCACAACCTTTACACCAATACATCACTACGCCAACGCTACACCAAAACATCACTACGCCACCTCTACACCAAAACACCACTACATCACCTCTACACCAAAACACCACTACATCATCTCTACACCAAAACACCTCTGCATAACCTCTAAACCAAAACACCACTTACACCACCTCTATAGCAAAACGCCACTATGCCACCTCTACACCAAAACACCACTCCGACACTTCTACACCAAAACCCCACTACGTCACCTCTACACTACGCCACCTCTACACGAAAACCCCACTACGCCACCTCTACACCAAAACACCACTACGTCAACTCTACAATACGTCACCTCTACACCAAAACCCCACTACGTCACCTCTACACTACGCCACCTCTACACGAAAACCCCACTACGCCACCTCTACACCAAAACACCACTACGTCAACTCTACACTACGTCACCTCTACACCAAAACACCACTACGTCACCTCTACACTACGTCACCTCTACACCAAAACGTCACCTCTACACCACGTCACCTCTACACCAAAACACCACTACGTCACCTCTACACCAAAACACCACTACGTCACCTCTACCCACGCCACCTCTACACCAAAACACAATTTACACTACGCCAGCCTCTACACCAAAACACACTATCAGCCACCCCACGCCCAAAACACCACTATGTCAATTTACACCACAGCGTCACCTCTACACCAAAACGTCACCTCTACACCACGTCACCTCTACACCAAAACACCACTACGTCACCTCTACACCAAAACACCTCACTCATGTCACCCCACACCACGCCACCTCTACACCAAAACACCTCTGCATACCAATACATTACTACGCCAACTCTACACCAAAACACTACTACGCCAAAACACCACTATGTCACCTCTACACCACGCCACCTCTACACCAAAAAACACCACTACGTCACCCCACACTACGTCACCCCCTACACCAAAACACCACTGTCACCCCACACCACGTCACCTCTACACCAAAACACCACCACGCCACCTCTACACCAAACACCAACACGGGCCACCCCCACACCACGGGCCACCTCTACACCAAAACACCACTACGTCCCTCTACGCCAAAACACCACTATGTCACCTCTACACTACGCCACCTCTACACCAAAACACCACTATGTCACCTCTACACTACGTCACCTCTATACCAAAAACATCACTTGGCGTCAATTTACACCACATCACCTTTTACAACTAAAATATCACTATGTCAAATTCTACACCAAACACCACTACGTCACTCTACACTAAAACATCACCACGCCAATTCTACACCACGCCACCTCTACACCAAAAACATCACTACGTCACCTCTACACTAAAACATCACTACGTCACCTCTACACTAAAACATCACTACGTCACCTCTACACTAAAACATCACCACGCCAATTTCATTAATTACGCCACCTCTACACCAAAACATCACTTATGTCACCTCTACACCAAAACACCACCACGGCCAATTTACACTAAAAACATCACTACGCCACCCTACACTAAACATCACTAGCCACCTCTACACTAAAAAACATCACTACGCCACTTACACCACGCCACCCTCTACACCAAAACATCACTATGTCACCTCTACACCAAACACCACTACATCACCTCTACACCAAAAACATCACTATGTCACCTCCACACCAAAACATCACCATGTCACCTCTACACTACGTCACCTCTATACCAAAACATAACTATGTCACCTCTACACTACGTCACCTCTATACCAAAAACATAACTATGTCAGCCTAACAAGAAGGAATATTATATAGAAATATTATGAGAAAAATGATTGCACCAGGGAAAATGAAAAATGTAAAGCAAAAACACTTTTCCTTTTATCATAGCAAAGTGTTAGAAAGTACGACGTGTTTAACTTAATTTGTCTTATGTGACATTGTATTAATTCTGCTATGATTATGGCACATGCATTCATCACAATGACGAACCTAAAACCATATGTTGTGCAGCTCTGCCTTCAAGTAAACTGGTCTTTGTGGGCCATGTTATGATAATGACTATACTATAACACCAACTTGATGGATTTTCATGATTTTCATGATTTCATGATTTCTTCTCGAACACAAACATATACCACTCAGAGTTCTACTGTTTAGAAGAGATTACCACTTGCTAAAAAACCTAGATTTACCCTATTTTACAGTGGATGCTTCCGTAAGCTGTTTCCTGTAACATGTATAATTCAGGTTATATTACTAAAGCATGCATATAATGGAGACACAAAGAAACTTGGGTATGAACTGCTAGAGGTCAGAAATGTTGTTGTAGTTGACTTGGACTGTCTCATGAAAGAACATGAGTTAAATCCACTGACTCTTATATCAATGACTACATGTAAAAAAAACATTAGCGTTAATGCCAACGTTTTTT
>JAVGVS010000044.1:2854765-3074075 GCA_032718565.1 Distichodus sexfasciatus
TCCGGTGTCGGTTGAAGCTACACAACTCCTGAGACACCTCCGCTCCCAAACAGGTGTAACACCGATTTCTTTGACCATCCAAATTTGTGACCCTAGGGGTGCTGCTTCGCCCTTTCTTGCTGAACGAATGTAGAGACAAGTCGTGGACGCAATTAGCGCACAATCTGCAAAACACTTATGCAGCCTGAAAGGCACTATCGCTCGGCTTGCGATTTGCCTTTATTAGTCATAGGGACACGAGACTTACACAGACCTTTTATGCTTTACAGATAATACATTTTTGAACACAGTACAGGACTGCACGTTTTTGGTACACTGCTTAACAAGCATAATTAAATTTTGGACTTATTGGATGGCCTTTCGAGGTGCAATAAATATAAAAAAATTCTAAAACATCTGTTGTGTTTTACTGTTCTACTATTATAAACATAGAAATGATTATATCTACGATAAAATATAAAATCTGATATGTGTCCTGTCTCACATTATCCCTTAGCAACATTAAAATAGTGTGGATTAGTGTACAATGCTTTCTGTTAATTATTTATTTTATTAAATGTCCATTTCATTCATTAAACATATTTAATATTCAGTTTTATTATTAATCATTAAATAAACAGTTGAATTTAAAGTTCCATCAAAGGTTCTTTGACGGCATTGAACATTTAACTAGTTACTTTTATAATGCTGTACCTCAGTTGCTAACTCAGTTACTTTTTGGGAGAAGTAACTAGTAACTATAACTATTTACTTTAAAAAGTAACAACACTGGTACTCTATATATTCTCTCTATCAGAAATTGTGACCACTGTGGCAGGGACTGCTTGTTCATTTCAGTCCCACAATCAGATTTTATTATGGAGTACTGACGCACAAAGGTTACTTGTGGAACATGTTTTAAGAGGTACAATATGCCAGCTATCAGAAATGGTGACCTCTGTGCCGGAAGTTGTAATCTGAAGAAAAAATATACAGGCCTGTCTTCACATTTTTTTACAGAGTTATACATAATAGGGTCACATAATATGATAGGAGCTATCAGAAATGGTGACCTCTATGTTAGAGCCTGTCTGTGACCTTCAGAAACAAAATTTGTTTTGATTATGAAATACTGATGAACAAACTTATTATCTGAAGGAAAAATAAATGTGTCTTTACATTTTTTACAGTTACCGTAGGGTCACATAATATGATAGCTATCAGAAATGGTTACCTCTATGCCAGACACAAAATTTGTTGTGATTATGAAATCACAGCACGCCATGGCAGGGGAGGACGTGTAATATTGTAACAGTCAAGTGTTGAGAGAGAAAAAAATGGCATGTACAAATAATGTTTTACAGAATTACAATCACAAATGCAAATAGTGTTCCAATAATATGTGACCCTGCCTGTGACAGCCCATCTAAAGTAATTTTTAAATACTGTAATACATAAAGTCATTCTGCATAATGTAAGGAATATTTTGTGAAAATGTCACATTGAAATCTTTAATACTGACCGAGTTAGGCCACGTCAAAGATTTGGCAAATTACAGGCTCCGAAAAACGTTTTTGAGAAATTTCTCTTTAGAAATTAATTTTTTTAGAGGTAGCAAGCATAAAATGTCCATGGAATAGGCTGGTTAGCTTGACAAAATGTTCAAACGTTCATCCATCGAAAGCAATGCTGACGTACGCAGTGTGATGAAGGAATCCATACAGAAAGCGGAACCTGGCTAAAGTCGCAGGTTTTCTGCCTCCCCTTGATCTGACGTGACTGCACTGGATGCGCATTGAAATTAACGTCTGTATGTACTAAAGATAGAAAAGAAGTTCCTAAACCAAGTAAAATCTAAATCACCAGGTGTTTTTAAAGACGTTAGAAAAGCAATGCCAAGTTACAGTGTTTTTCTGCGAAAAATGGGAACGTAGTGCCAAAAAAATCACAAATTTCACTCATGTTAGAAATTAAATTTGACTCATTATATCCTGAAACCTCAGTACACAATCTATCATTTTTATACCACATCCACAGAATCATGCCCTTACCTCAGATTTCAGGTTTGAGAAGGCTGGGCCAAAGCAGTCCAAAGATTCAGCCATTTAAGCAAAATTAGCCACGCCCCGCTACAGTTAATTTGCTTATTGTAGCCACACCATCAAAAAATCTCAAAAAGGCTCTTTGTTAGAATGTCAGGCAAAGTCTACTGATTCATTTGACACCTGACATGCTTACATCACTCACACGCCCTAGGATGAGTAAAAAGTCTGCTTTGCATATTTCGCAAATTAGCAAAAAATGTAATTCGTCAGAAGTCCATAGTCCCAATTTGAAAGTTGTTTGATTTATGCCAAAGAATCAGAATCAATTTGAATTGTGAAAATCGGCCTCAGCAGTCACGAGATCTAGGCCTTAACGCATTTGCCTTCGCTGTAGCGCCCCTTATTGGCCAATTTGGCTGTCATCGCTTGCATGAGTAGCGGGAGGAAGTTCTACCTAACCACCAAGTTTCAAGTTTCTGTGACTTACGGTTTTGGCTGCACGATGCATTTTAAGGCAGAAAAAAACAGCAGACAAGCAGCATCTTGAACTCCGTGAACCTCACCTAGATTCTAGCAGCCTGGGGTTCCTAGAAGCTCTATAAACAATGTCATCCCCACCGACTTATGACATAACATTCTTCAAGACGCTCCCTCCGGTGTGAACCTGCACCATTTTCATATTAGCAGAGTACCATACATTACAGCTTCTGCAAAACAAGAGCAAGAAAATGGTCTCTCTGAATCAGGTGTGCAGCTGGTCATGATGTGTTTGGGCCCCTGGGGTGGCTCTCAAACTCAAAAATTCTCCTCCAAATGGTAATTCACAGCATATGCAGAAACTGTAGTGATCATGAATCCAGTTGGCAGTTAAGAACCGTTATGAAGATTTTCTCTGTTTTTGATCACACCCAAACGGCAAAACCTGCCAACAGGACTGGTGTTGCAGATGGGCAATCTCCCTCTCGCTGAAGTAAAAGGCAGAGGCAATTTTGCAACATATTTTCTTTGCTCAAACCACCAACAATATCATTTTTGGTGCAAAGCAATCAGACAGAATGTGGAAAGCTGTGGTCCAATTGGTTGGCACGGTTGAGGCCTCTTGGACTGGCTATAAATCCGGGCTCTCAAGATGGTCACTGTAGGAATTTGTTAACGTGACAGCTGCTGGAACATCTGAGAACAGCACTGTGTGCTTGGACCTACAGTTTCGCTTGTATGCTTTGGATAAATTCTCAAAAGAAATGGGAACTTCTCATTGCCACAACTGGCACATTGTTCAGTCAGTTTCTGACACAATGAAATGCTGTTTCCCGTTATTTTCATTCACTGAGTATTTAGTTTTGGTTCATATATGATTAGTTATATTCACTTTGCATTATTTCAAAAAATTGGTTGCAGTAGTCATGTCAAAACAAGTTCACATGCAGTATGTACACTTGTCATTTGATTAGTTCCACCCTAAAAACCTGTAGACATGTGGTTTACACAAATTATGAATTTTTAATGAGCTGTCAGAAATGTTCCTTCAGTAGTGAAATATGGTTCATGGGAAATGGTTTATTTTTTAAACATTTCATTAGTATATTTTGTTGACAAAATTACATTTTACTGGCTTGTAACTAAGCAATGTTTCAGAGACTGCACCATCAGCTGTAAGAACTTCAAGACTGTTTAGAGAAAATATCCAAACAAAACCAACTTACTGTGGGAAGTTTTAGGAGTAAGTAAGAGAGTAAAATGAAAATACAACATTATAACTACAGTGGATTTACGATACATATGTCCGCTTATATAAATGTGACCCTGCACGGCAAAACCAGTCGCTTGTGGCAAATTTTCAAAATGAGTTATGATGTTTTCATGAAAGGGCATAAATCAACTTTCAAAACGATACCTATATCGAATGAATCGGGCGACATATGACTGAGATATCAACATTCAAATGAGTCGGGTTTCTCCTGTCACGCCAAGTGAGAAACGGAGAAATGCCTTTGAAGTTGACTATCGCCGTAGTACTCACAGACGCTTGGCGCGGTCACGGCTATGTTTGTATTTACGGTAGCCTACGCTGCATTCATAGCCACACGGATAGCCCACCTGCGTTAGGTTAAGTGATTCCAGAGAAATATCTCCACGCTAGTCAACGAGTGGATTTAGCGTAAATATTGAAGTAGAGCGGTCAAAACAGAAACTTTTAACATTCTGCTGGAACTGAATTCCTCACCTCAAGAAAGTCACGTCTTTAGGATGGAAAGGGTAAGTTTTTCAGCCAAATTTATTCACAACAGTACAGTATAGACCTTCCACTGTTTCAAAACACTAAAAACAAAAAATCCAAAATTTTACCCCACGCAACATAAACGGTCGTTTTTCTCAAAACCTCCGTTGCAACAAGCGACTGGTTTTGCCGTGGAGGATCACATATGCCTTTTAAGTTGCTTTGTACATAGTTGAGCTGATCTTCCATAAACACCACAGGCTAAAATTTTTGGTCCCCACATGCCATTACTCGATATGAACAGCTGAAAGGAGACACAACTGAGCAGTTCTCAAAGGACGACCATTGGTATAATGGTGCAAAAGGTCAGAAATGTATTTGGGGCTTGGCTCTGCAAAAACGGCTCTGCAAGTCAATACTAAAATTCTGAATTAGATCCTGAGTCAGTGAAGAGACGATAATATTAGAGCGATGTGAGTAGAGCATTAACAGAAAAGCCGATTTGTCGACGCGTCGATGTCAGAGGCACAAGTCGACGACCCCTGAGAGAAGTCGACAAGTCATGTATTTTTTTCCTCTCTCTGTGTGCGCTTGTGCCTTGGCTGCCGCCGCTTAAGCTGTTCCCACTTTCTGTTGTGTAAATTTAGCAGAAAATTCAAGGTATTGGCCTACGTTTTGTTTTGTTTAATTATTATGTTGACTGTTAATGTTACAGAAAACTTTAACAAAAGCTCATTGTTGGAAATCTGTGTTCCTCCGCCATGTCTGTGTGATGACGTCATCAATCGACTTGTCGACTCGACGTTATTGACGGATAAGTCGATTTGAAAAAAATTGAAGTCGTTAATGCTCTAGATGTGAGCTCATTTGGGAGTGTGTTAAATACCTGGCAGCTGCATTTTGGATTGTCTGAAGATTTTTGTCAAACCCTCTACTATCTTGATCACCTGCCAGTTTGACCTCCTGTTTGTCATAGCCTAGCTCTAGTCTGGCACTTTTGGCATTTTTTTTTCTCCCTGTAGCTTTACTGATCCATGAACCCAGTGTGGCTACTCTTTCTTCTGCTAAAGAATCTGGATTGATACGAATTGTTTATCATCTAAATTTTATTTGTGGAATGTTACCAATAAACCATTTCATATACAACTTACTAAATTGTCTGGTGTCCTTAGCCTGTGTCTGGTTGCACTGATGAAAACTCACACTGGCACGTAACACCATGCTATATCTATATCCTAGTATCACTGATCTCTCGTCTGAATACAGTTTGCGGACTTGGACCTATTTCTGTATGTTCTGTAAGTCTTGTTTGAATAACAAAGGCCTTTGGGGTGACCCTACTTCACATCTACAGGATTAAGCAGACCCTCTTATCCAGAGAGACTTCCATTTCCTATTTACAAGAACAGTCTTCCTGGAGCAACTTGGGGTTCAGGGCTTTGCTGGGTCCTTGGATTTAAACCACCCATCTTACAGTATGTTCATCAACACAGTGTTTCAGTCACTTAGACCACTCAACCACCACTGCCCCCTTTCCTATTTTCTGGTATGAACCACGACTTCCCCAGGCACAGTTTTTAAAGCTCTCCCTAAATGTCTCAGGAGAGGCTTTCAAAGAAGCTTGTGTCCTTTTCAGGGAGCTTGTACCATGAACCATGCTCCTGCATCATAACAAGCGTCTTCCATTTAGCAGGAGAAATTTAGCTTCTGGCATCTTCAGTCTAAACCGTTCGGAATTACTGCACGGTCCAGGCAAGTTGCTTTATCAAACTCTACTCCTAATCCCTTCAGTCTGCGTTTGTCTCAGATACGATGTCACAGCACTTCGTCACAGCTCACGACACTTTTACGACGCCGCTAGGTCAAGATTATAATGTTTGGTTGCAGTAAATCCCCCTTTTTTCAGGCTATTGACCTTTTCCAAATAAGAGGGATACAGCGAAGTCCTTAAAGGTCTTTGGGTTGAAATATAACAGAAAATATAACACTGCCCACCGAGAGAGAGAGAGAAAGAGAGAGCAGTGACTTATGGACATGTGAAAGGAGCAGGCTAACATAAAGGGAGGCCAGTAAATCTACTTTTCTCCCTCGTCACTGCTTTCACATTAGACCCAGCTGTCAGACTTCTAAGTCACTTTAGAAAATGTCCTCCTAAGGTTACACAGGGACAGATCAATTACACAGCGTCTAAAGAGGCGTGTTGCGTTTCCCCGACTGGCCTGCGGAGGGCGCCAGGTCACTGCCAGCTGGACGCGCGAGCGAGGGAGCAAGCGCCTGGAAGCGCAGCGTTTATTGGAAATGCTTTTTATGACCGCAGCAGGCCCAGGCTCGGCCACCGGCTAATAAAAGCTAATTTATGTTCATCATGTGTATGTGTTTTAGAGTCTCTGCGTCTATCAGTATTGCATTACTGTCCGCCCCGCCGGACCCGGTAATGACGTTACGCAGAAGTGAGTGCTCAGCTTTTCGGCATTACCAAGAGTGCAATAGAAAGTGAAGGGAGGATGTGGCGTCTGAGTGTGAGCCGGCATCCAACACGCAGGCCTCAGTGGTGGTCATCCTGTAAACGGCCGACATTCAATCCCTGACTTGCATTCTTTCACTCTCCTTTTCTGGTCTGCTTAAAGAGGCAGATCGGGCACAAAAAAGGCTAACGTGGCTAACAGTAAATGAAAGCTTATGGGATCTTTTAGCACAAGCTGTTTGTTTTTTTTCACACTCTAGGCCTGCAGTAAAGGTACACCCTAGGATGTGGAAAATTTGATGAGCAATCCAGAATAAATGACATTGAATACTGTGTGCTGAAAAAGTACAAAGGGAAAAAGTGGTGAAAAAGAGAGAAAAAAAGAACAGTAAACTGTAGAATTAGCAAAGTGCCAAAAAAATGTGGTGAACAATGGCAGACAGAAGAAATAATGTCAGCAGTTTGAAATATTTCCCAAAAAATGACAATGAAGCAACAGTTTCCTCCCCCATTGAGGAAGAATGTAAAGAGCAGAAATAAAGTAAAAAAGGTGGGGAAAAGTGACGATGAAAAGGTCAGAATGTCAGTGTCAAAATCACTACTGCAAAATAAGTTCATTTAGAGGTTTCTGCTTGCCTACTTCCTTCCATAAAGGAACTTAAGTTTATACTACGGCTGGAAAACTATGGGCCAATTTCCCAGTCGAGGATAAAGCCTAGTCCTAGACTACCTTTGAATTTGAATGGTAATCCTAAATTGCTACTATATTTTAGTTCGAGACTAGGCTTAGTCCAACAGCAAGAAACCAGCCATAAAACTAGAAAAGTAAGCTGACTTTCTTACCATTCCTTAACATACATTTCAGTAGCACATATGTGACCCTCCACGGCAAAACCAGTCGCTTGTCGCTTGAGTTATGATGTTTTCACGAAAGGGCAAAAAATCAAGCTTCAAAACGATACCCATATCGAATGAATCGGACGACATATGACTGAGATATCAACATATAAATGAGTCGGGTTTCTCCTGTCACGCCAAGTGAGAAACGGAGAAATCTGCCTTTGAAGTTGACTATCGTCGTAGCACTCACAGACGCTTGGTGCGGTCGCGGCTACGTTTGCATTTATGGTAGCCTACGCTGCATTCACAGCCACACGGATAGCCTACCTGCGTTAGGTTAACTGAACTCGGGAGACAAAGATGGATTCCGGAGAAATATCTTCACGCTAGTCAACCAGTGGATTTACCGTAAATATTGAAGTAGAGCGGTCAAAACACAAACTTTTAACATTCTGCTGGAATTGAATTCCTCACCTCAAGAAAGTCACGTTTTTAGGACGGAAAGGAAATTTTTTTCAGCGAAATTTATTCACAACAGTACAGTACAGACCTTCCACTGTTTCAAAACACTAAAAACAAAAAATCCAAAATTTTACCCCACGCAACATAAACGGTTCTTTTTCTTGGAAACCTCCGTTGCGACAAGCGACTGGTTTTGCCGTGCAGAGTCACATATGTGTTTTAAACATGAAATTAATTTTACATTTACAGCATTTAGCAGACGCTCTTATCCAGAGCCACTTACATTTTTCCTAATTTTAGGGACAGTTCCCCTGAGAGCAACTCAGGGTTAAGGGTCTTGCACAGGGACCCAGTGGAGCGCCAGAGGACAGATTCGAACCTGCAGTGATTAACACATTTTCTAAAAAATTTGATAGCCTGCTCTAGTTTGCATCAAACCTTCATTTATAAATGAGACAAAGTCTTTTGAAGTGCAAAAGAGAGAGAGCTTCTCTAGACTTTGTGGCACCAACCAAAAATGGTTCTTCAAGCCCACTGAAAGCTTCTTTATGGATGCAAAAATGCTTGTCTCCTGTGGAATCCCTCCAAGAAGCTTTTTGGCAGTTTTAATTTTACGAGTGTAGGGTCGTTATAGGAAGTGTCCATACATCCCCACTCTAGAACTATAAATCACACACTTATCAATTAATCATATTAAAAGTGGCGTATTTGAGATCTCTCCAAGCACTCTGCAGAGTAAATATTAATATGCCAGGTCTGTATGAGGAGCTCGTCAAGTGAACTGGATGCCTAATGGGCCTGTAGCGCTTTATTTTCCTCCTTATCGCTCATCAGCATCGTTTAGCATCAGATCGCGGACGCCTTCCCGACGTCCCTCCGTGCTGGAGATTCTGAGACGCCAAAACACACCATGGGAGGGGTGAGCACTGCTGGCTTTCTCTCTACATCGGGGGACTGAGTTAACGACTAAATATTTTATTTTCCAGTTAAACTTTTGAGTGTGTTGGAACGCCAGGTTTCGCAGGTTGGATCATCCGCTTGAGTTTGGCCTGAAGCCCATTAGCAGTGTTGGGATCTTGGTGGAACAGCAACACTCGAAAAAGTCTGTGATGAAGTCAAGTTCAGTATAACGAAAAAATATCGATGCCAGAGCAAGTATTATCTGCACAAAACCTCTTTTTCTTAAACATAAACCAATGTTACACAACTTAATGGCCATTACGAACAGAGGGAGCCAACAAAAACACTCCTCCGTCCTGTCTGGGTGATTCGTGACAGTAATTTGTGATGCTATAATATCTTTTTTTCTTGTTCTTCATATCACCGTGATGTAATTATGTCTCCGTCAAAGTAACACTGTAGCAAAACTGTTTTTTTCTTTCTCTCAGACAGTGTTTGCCAGCGTCAGATATAGAAGACTCAGGTGAGTCGGAATTCGCTTCAGCAGTTGTGGAATAATCAGATAAGTTTGCAGAGGAAAAGCTGAGAATGCATAGAAATATAGAATCAAAAACAGATTTCCACAGTGCACAAACAAAGACGCATATATAAGCCCAAAAACATGAACCAGGACCTGGAAAACGTCATGAAATGCAGGAATAAATCAGAACTCACTTTGTATCCGGCAGGTCTTGAAATAAAAGCCAGTTGCTTGTTTTAAGCATCTTCATTAGTACCATACGACAAACACTTAATTTATAGTAAATAATCTCTATTAATGCTTTGTCTTCAGCTTATCTTGTCAGTCTACATCATCGTATGGTCAGACCTGATACTCAAGCTGAAGCTAAGCAGGCTTTGTCTGGGCCAGTACGTGGCTGGGAGACCAACTAGTTATGAGCATACATTTTATTGTTACATACCTGCTCCAACGCTTCAGGCCTGTCTGCTTCAAGAGCAGAATTTAACTTAATAAAGTTCTCCTCAATGAATAGGGTATTTAAAATAACAAACTGTTCATGTAAAAATTCAGATTTTTGCCATAGTCTATTGTGTCTGTGAAATGATTCAAGTGCAGTGTACAGAGCACAATGAAATTCTTACTTCAATGCCTTCTTCACAGACTATGCAATTAACAAGCAGTGAATTATTATTATTATTATTAGCTGACGTACTATTAACAAAGTGAATGTGAGTGAAAGTGAAGGATTATCTGTCGTTGTGAACACACCACAGCACAGCACACAGTGCACCACAACAAAATGTAACCTCTGCATTTGATCCATCCGTGAAGTAGCAGTCGGCAGCTTTTTGACAATACCCGGGGAGCAGTGCTTGGGACAATACCTTGCTCATGAGGACCTCGGTGGTACCTTTACCAGTCCTGGGTTTGAACCAGTGACCTGCCAATCTCGGGGCAGCATCCTCACCGTATCAACTGCGCCTATAGTGACCCTAACCGTAAAACAAGTGTAAAATGTCGAGTATTTAACAATATTTTGCATCTCTATTGTGTATTTGCAATATGGCAGTGGTGACGCAGTGGTCTATGTGACTAAAACTCACTTGGAGAGCCTAAAAGCCACTTTTGGGCCCGAATCCTCAAGTTGCTCAAAAGAGAGTGCCACCTGGTGGGGATTATACAATATTACATCGGTTTAGTTGACAATGATTCTATTTGTGCCTATATCACAAAGTGTGCTACAATATGATTTCCATTTGATTCAATCCAGCGACCAGTGATCAGTTTGAGACAATATCGTGCAGATTTAACACAATTATGAATTCCATTCATGTCAAATCACAAAAGCAACTAAAATATCATTTGTCATTTTCCTGAGCGCAACCACACATTTAAATGAAGTTCAATCTTATATAGCAACACATGCAAGCTGTTTATATGAACATTCATTCATTATCCAAACTGCTTAATCCCAAACGGGGTCGCGGGGGGCCGGAGCCTATCCTGGGCGCTACCAATTGCGCAAGGCGGAGACCAAAGCTGGGCAGACGCCAACACACTGCCGGGCACACACGCTCACACTCTCACTCACATCTTACGGGTCATTTTAGAGTTGCCTATTAACCTATAGTGCATGCTTTTGGACTGTGGGAGCCCCCTGCGGAAACCCAGGTGAACATGGGGAGAGCACGTAAACTCCAGACAGAAAGGCTCTACGTCGACCTGGTGATTGAACACAGGACCGTCTCACTGTGAGGCGGCAGCGCTAACCACTGCGCCACTGTGCCACGCCTGTACGTGAGCGTCATAAGTATTATTCAGATGTTCTTGATGGACTGGATGGATTGTCAGTGTAAAGGTTTCATTTGTTACATTTTTACAACAACTACAGAGTAATTTAGGCTCTTGGTTTATTTCTGATGCTTTTCAAAACTTGCCCTGACAGGAATTTTTGACTATTATCTTATGAACACATTAATCCAGTGTCCTTCAGGTTTTTTATAGTTTTGCTCGCTAAAACGACAGGCATGCAGCAAATGCAGTTACGTGTTGAGTCCTGGATTTCCACAACATGAGCATTAACTAGTGCAAGTTACGTTATTAGTTAGCAATTCGTTTTTATTACTATGATGTAGCAACAGGAACCTATTAGAATAATTTAGGTTTTTGGTACCATTTTATCGTTTTATCTCCTATAGTGTGTGTGTGAATATGTAGAGATCTTCTCCTTGAATAAAAACACCTTCTGTTCAGTATAAAATGACATTACAATATGTATGATGTCTGATCGATGTTTTCATTTTGGATCAATGCTCTGGGCTCGCTGACCACTGAATGGATGTAGGTTTTATCGTTACGCCCCTAGTGTGACAATCCTAGATTGCCGGTAGTGACATGCTGGTCATTTTCTGAGCCCTTTTCATTTTGAGCAGAGCACCTGCTACACCAGCAGCCCTGTGAGGAGTTTGAAGAGAGTAGTATAAGTTATTTTAGAAAGCTGTAGTGCTGGACTGTAAGCGAGATTGGGACTCTCCTAGTGTCGGGAATGAAATTTTAACAAACCAGTAACCAACAGCATTTCTGAATTCCTGGAGTCCAATTTAGCATGCAGCAGTCCAGACAGATTAGCACGGCTGCTCTAACACAGTTCTGCACTCAGGAGCAGGTCATGAGGGCAGTTTTGTCACAGTTAGGACGACTGCACCTGTAAGGAGGTGGGCGAGGTTCAGGAAAGGTTCAGGTTGTCTGAGACTTCACGCTGCAGCATTTTTTCCGCGGCGGTGGAGCCGGAGTGATGTCGTGTGGGCTCCTGCTTTCCACTCTGCTCCTTCGCTCCTCACCTGCAGCGTTCTAAGGTGCTGAAGATATAAAGAGACTTGTAGTGTCCAGACAGCGCAGCAGGGTGAAGATGGAACCGGAGCTGCTGGAGCAGAAACCCGACCTAAAGCAGTTGCAGGTGGAGGCACGGGTCGAGCAGAAGTCACAAATACTGCACTCACACATACTTGTCTTGTTATT
Source organism: Distichodus sexfasciatus (assembly GCA_032718565.1). NCBI lineage: Eukaryota > Metazoa > Chordata > Actinopteri > Characiformes > Distichodontidae > Distichodus > Distichodus sexfasciatus. Next base: position 2,867,194 of record JAVGVS010000044.1, read on the forward strand.
TTTACACTACTTGCTAGAGGTACAATACCAGTCAGAACGGGTCCCCACACACTGTGATTTTCTTCAGTTATACAGTTGTATGTTATGCTATTTAAATTTATTAACTTTATTAAGGATAAATTTAACAAAGTGATGAGGGCTGATGTTGAATATCAAGCTTTGTAGCGGTGACAATAAAACTGGCTGAGCAGCAAGACTTCCATTAATATGCACTGAAGTGAATGGGGAAAGAACGAGGGATGATAAAAGACAAGTGCGGGTCGAAACAGATTCAGATGTGTGTTCAGTGAGGTTGCCTGAGGTGGCATAAGAATCGTGTTGACTGTCATGCCACAAAAGGCCGAGGGAAGCGTTCAAGTCCTGAATGACATGTATTCTTAATGGGAGAAAATGAACGGATTCCTATGGGAAAAATAAACCACAGAAAAAAGGATGAAAAAGACGATATCGATATGCAAAAAAGCCATGGGCCGTTAAATCACGTCGAATTTGGTGGTTTCGCGAAGAACGGCAGCCGTGCAGAAAGCGTCAAAATGCGAGCTCCATGTTAGTCTATGGGGAAAAAAAGGACAAAAAAATGGACAGAATTTGTGACTGTGTGTACCAAAAATGTGTATACAAGCACCCCAGCACAATAGGCTGCACAGTGGAACAAAGCTTCTAGCACAAAAACTGAAGGAGTAGTAGTGATAATAACGCAGCAATGAAAGCGTTATTATATGTTATTACTCGATAGATGGTCAGTGTATAATTTCTTATATTCTTACAGCTACAGATTAATCACTTGGTTTGGGCTCCATTTTCATTCTAATGCTTTCAAAAAATATTTGACTTACTTTTAGCTTATTAAAACTTTAATCCAATATAATCCAGGTTTCTAACAGTCTTGCTTTGTAGTCCGGCTTGAAAGGGAAGATCTGTAACAAATGCTGTCCTCTATACAGTGGATTTCCATAAACAATCAGCTCCTCACAACCACCTAAAATCCTGCATATACACATACACTTACACACATGCACATACACACTGGCCGGTACCAGTTAACATTTACAAGGTACAGACACATGCAATCTCTCGACAGGTACACAGACACACTAGTGGAAATAAAAAAGTTCTCAACCTCTGATTGTAATAGATTCCTGATCCTACTTCATTGTAATTACAAGTAATTGCTAACTAATTAACCAATTAGCAGTAGTTAATGATCATTTGTGGAAATCCACTCTATGGAGGACAGCATTTGTTGCAGACGTGCCCTTTCAACAAGCAGAACTAGACACCTAGATTGGTAAAAACTGGATTAAAGTGTTAATAAGATCAAAATAAGTCAAATGCTTTCGGAAAGAATTAGAATGAAATTGATCTTAAACCAAATGATTAAACTGTAGCTGTAAGAAAATCAATTACAGACTGACCATCCATCCAGTATCCAGTCCATAAAGAACATCTGAATAGTTCTGCTGACTGTGCTCACATGAACAGCTCAAGTTTAAGTGAGTTTAAGTCAGTGATTATTTGTCACAACACAGCAAAGCACACAGTGCACAACAACAGAGAACAGTACCCTGAGTACCTCATGAGTACCTCAGTGATAGCTTTACTGGTCCGGGACTTCCGATCATGGGGCCAAGTCCCTTACCGTTATGCTAACGACTGCCTGTGTTGCCAAACAAGATTGCTTTTCATTCAAATGTATGGTTGAGCTCATGAATAAAAATGTCAAATGATATTTCAGTTTCATTTCTGCAATTTGATATGAATGAAAATAACATTAAATCAGCACATGTGACCCGATCTGCCGTAATGAGTCGGAAGTCGGCGTTCTATTTATTTAGATATGGGCCGATTATGCTGAAAAACGTCAAAAATATCAGTTTTTCCTGTTCGGAAACCAGATTAATTTTGAAGACCTTTTCTTTCATATAAGACCAAAAAAGAAGAATGAAGATGTTTTTCAACATAATTGGCCCATATCTAAATAAATAGTACGCCGACTTCCGACTCATTACGGCAGATCGGGTCACATATGATATTGTTTCATATTGACTGCTGAACTGAATCAAATGGAAATCATATTGTATCAGACGTGATATCGGCGGACATCAAATCACTGTTTATTTATTCAATATAATAGCGTACTGTGACAAAAACCTGTGATTTACACCCAAAGTTGCTAATGAAGAAGGGGGTGATGAAGAATATTAGAAGCAACACGTGTATTTTTTACGTGCTGCTTTTTCTATTCTGTGTTTGTTCCGTTTCTTCACTTGAACTGTGGAATTCAATGTTAATTGGACTCCGTCCCACACATAGGGTAGCTCTCACTCAGTAAAACCTGATTCTTCTTAAGAGTGTATAATTAAAAACACAAAGTAACACTTACCACCTTCTCTAGAGTGCCCCATCAGCTGCGATACTGAATGTGTGTGTTTTTACTCCAATCCAGTTCGCTTGAAACTGCCGTCGTTTGGGCTGAGAACTGACGTCCAGACCTCAAACTCCTGCAATTACACAGTGGAAAAAAAGTCACCCAAAATAACACGGCTTTAACTCCTTCAGAAAGTCACTTCTTAAGAATGCCTCATGAAGAAGAAATGATCATTCAGCTCATGTGAAGAAACGAGTCGTCCCATTATGCATACTGAGCAGGCCCTGGGCTCATAAGGAGAATTAAGTAGAAATAACAGTTCTAAAATGAGGTAATTGCTGCAGAAACAGTTCAACACAAATATCGTTATTTGGATATAGTTGAGGTATTGGCTCTTGCTGCAGTATAACACACTGCTTGTTTTTCTGCTTTAATAGGCATCAATAGTAGTTAACTTCCAAATTAAGATCAGATAATTGCAGCCAATTCTTATTGTCATGACAAAGACCTACCAGGAAAATAGAATACAATTAAATAACTTTAACAAAAATACCATTTTCTATAATTGAGATGCGACATTTACAAGCTTAAAATGAGAAAATATTTGTTTCTTTTTGTCAACAAGATGAAACGGGACTAAAATGTTAACTCACGGTTGAACCATCAGACCCCTGCATTTTTAGTAGACAATACTACAGCGATTTCACTGAATTAACAAAAACAAAGCAGCTGACATTTGTTTGGCACTCAACATTGGTTTGACATGGTGGTGCATTTAAGAAAATGTTTGTCATGAATTTAACAGTTTGTATCAGTGAAAATGTTGAAACGATAAGTTTTCCTGACATTCACTTGAGGTCAACTGAAACTCAAGAATAAGGCTGAGAAACACTGAGCCAGACCCAGCTGACTAGGACGGCTTCATGTTCTCCAATAATTATTTTCCACCATTAAATTAAAATGCTTAGTCATGTTTAGATTTGAGAAGATTGCAAGATTAGGGTGGTCAGGCTAGATTAAAAAATGGTGATGTACCATGTGTTGAACAGGGAAAAATCTGTTATTGATAAAGAATTTGTCTTTATTTACTTGTTTTCATAAGCACCATTGACATTCTGGACAGGAGCGGTTTGATTGAGGAGAGGAACAAGACATTCCATCTTCTCATGTTGCTGAAGCCTGGGGTACGGTAGAGAGCCAGACACTGATATCTTAAGTGGGGCAGAAATGAAGAGAATTATCGATTTCGTTTTGCAATCCTATTGCCTGTGCAAAAAAAAAAAATCCGAAAAGGGCCTTTGGCTGTTATTAGTCGTTTTAAGTAATTAGATTGATACGAGGGGAGATCAGGTCGGGTTTACAGAGGCGCCAGGCTGTTTACTGGATAAGGACGCTCCAAAATATCGACCCGAGTGCATCAATTATTGCAGATAATTGTTGTTTCATCAAATTACTGGGAAGCTTTTCTTGTCAGCTAATTAGGATGCAGAATGAATTCAACAATATCTCTGATTCTGTGCCATACCCCTGTTTCATGAGACCAAGCTAATTTAGCAACTTGTTTACTGTTCAACTATCATTTTTAAGATAACAAAAACACAAAATAATTTCAGGTATTTTACTGTATAGAGGAGAATATTGACCAAATAAACCAGAAGATGCTACACATCACTGATGCACAAGTGACAGCACCACTGACATTCACCAATGCTTTCTCATTTGAGATTTGTTCTTAGGTAACTGCTGATGGGCACTCGAACTCAAACACTCTTACACTCTTGTGCAAAGCCTATTCATTTGGCTTCTAATATCAATTCTATATTGCTATGATGTCATCTCCTATTTGAATGTCTTAATTTTCTTCTTAAATTAAGAATACATTTCAGAATAAAGAGAATATCAGTGAATGGGGCAGTTGGTAGTGAAACGGGGGTTCGTCCCATCATCGGAAGGTCGCTGGTTCGAATCCCAGACCAGTAAAGCTATCACTGAGGCACTCATGAGCAAGGTACCATCCCCAAGCAATGCTCCCACTGCTCGTTCACGAATGGGTCAAATGCAGAGGTCTCATTTGCTGTGTCACAAAGACAAATATTCACTGACTTTCACTTACCTAGTTTCTACTTTTTACTTTCACTCCTACTTTCCAGGAGTAAAAAGTACCCATTCTTAAAAATCATGCATTTATTTTACTTTTCCACTATCCAGCATATTTTTGGTTCGATACTGATATGACAAGTTTTATATAAGATGACTGAGTTCATATCGTTTAATGAAATCGATAAACTGAAGGTAATTTTGCATGTGTTGTGGCAGCATTAGCTAAGTAAGAAAAGAACGAGAAACTCTGAAGTTTGGGCTAGAGGTAAGACAATCATCTATAGACCAAAGGGTCAGAGGTTCAAATCCAGCTCTATCCTACAGCCCAAACTACCACCACTGGCCCCCTGAGCAAGAATTACTCCAGGAAGACCCTGTAATTAGGGCTGGGTTAAATGACCCCAAATCAATATCATAATATCATGATCAACCTTAATTTCATCTTGATTATGATTAACAAATATTTCGGTTTTTGTTCACTAAAAAGGCTTGTACTGTATATATGCTTAACTGTTAAAGCCGGCACATTTTTCCGCTAAAAAAGAATGAACCAAACCACCAATGACAGCTTGTTTATTTCTAACCATGTGTCCAGAGGCAATGTCTTGCACGAATTGACTAAAAAAGAGGAGAGGCAGATGAAGAGCTGCGCTTGAGAGGCTACACGTGCTGGTCAAGGTGAGTTATGAGGAAAACAGCGGCGCCAGAAAAGCGCCGGTCCACTCTAGGCTGTAATAGCTTGCGAGATCGTGTACCGAAACCAGGCTGAGGGTCAGCGGGTTGCGTCTGGTCTGCAATCGCAGGGGAAAATCGGGAGCGAGAGGGCAACACTGGTGCAGCGGGAGTCTCTTAGTGGGCCGTTACGCTGCTCCCGCCTCTTCATCCTCTGTGTTGCCTTTATGCCAGGAAATTGGCACTGAGGTCACAAAGAGCCGAACGCTGCGCTGGGAGGTCGCAAGGTCGCGCTGTGCCGATGTTGCAGGTCGGAACAAGGTCGAGTCCACCTCGCTCCTCGCGAAATAACAGCGCGGTCTCTGCAGGCGGCTTCACAACTGGTTTGGGAGGTAAATTAAATTCACAAAATGAAATAAATTAACCGTTAAAAAACTGCTTAGAATGTATTAGCCAATGTCACCGGCGAGATGAAATTCCGGCGCCGCCGCTGAGAACGCTGGCCTGAAATGAAACCAAATGGAATTGACCTGTCTGGTCTGTGGAGCAGCTTTTCTGAGACAGAAAAACAGTTCAGTCCCACCGATTAAAGGCAGCCAACAGGGTAACTCATGCAACTCGATTAGCCCCCCACCAAAAAAAATCACAAAAATTAAACAACGTCTACGTCTCTGCTCCTATCAAATAGCATGTCAGATGCGGTTAATCAGTTTTAAAAAATTTAATGCACGTTATGAGATGTTGCTGTGAATAATACATGGTATATGAATCATGCTGTGCAGAACAGTGGGAAGTTGATGAAGGATGCAAAAAGACTCACATTCAACATGTTATCAACCGCCTGAGTGTGGAGACGCAGCAGATGTGTTAAAGCTGGACTGTCTAAAACCATATGCTGGCTTTATGATTTTGCTTAATACTTTTTAAAGGTGAAAAGAGTCACATTTCAGAGGTGTTTTTTGTTATTAGTCTGGAAAGAGAAGGTGGAAATTAGTAAATAAAAGTGGAAGGGAGTTTCACAACTCATTCATTCATTCATTCATTCTTTATCCGAACTGCTTAATCCCTTGGGGATTAATGGGGACCAGAGCCTATCCCGGCAAATACTGGCACAAGGCGGGGAACAACCCTGGGCAGGCGCCAACACACAGGGCACACGCATACACGCTCACATTCACACCTTACAGGGCCAATTTAGAGTCACCAATTAACCTACAGTACATGCTTTTGGACTGTGGGAAGAAACTGAAGCATCCGGAGGAAACCCACCCAAACATGGGGAGAGATAGCGAACTCCACACACTGACCACTGACTACGGCTGAACCTGGGATCAAACCCAGGACCTTCTCTGACTGTGCTACCAACGCGCCAGTTTCACACACACACACACACACACACACACACACACACACACACTTACAACTATCTTTGTGGGGACATTCCATAAACTCCCTTAATGACTAGATGTATATAATTCTTAATCCTAACCCTAACCTTAACCTCAGTAAGCAAAAGCACATCTTTTACCTCTTGTAGTTTCACAAATAAAACATGCACATTTTCTATAAAGTCATTTTTCCTCAAGGGGACCTCTCAAATGTCTCCACAAAGCCATAAAAACAAATAATATGATTTTAGGGGACAAAAAGTCCCAAAAAGGTCCCCACAACACATGAAAACATGGTACACACACACACCCACACACATACAGTATATACAGTATATATGTCTGTGTGTATGCATGTATGCATCATGTTACTATGTTACATTGGAGTTTTCTGTCCTTACAGGAAGCTTTTGGAAAAGTTTCTATGCATTTAGTGACTTTTAAGGTAAAATTAATTGATTATTGTTTAATATAGACTTTCCAGTCTTTGTCACACACTACAATGATCCTCATGTTCAATCTAGTCAAATTGCCAGCCCAGCATGAACTTGGAGCTACTGACTTCACCTGCATGCCCTTTTTCAGAGCGTCTATCCATAATGACCTCCTTACTACAACATCCCATTCAAGGTCTTGCTCAGGGGCACCATGGTGGTAGTGCTGGAGGCAGGATAAAGCAAGACTCCAAACCACAACCTCTTGATTTAAGACCTGATCACTACTTAGTAGCTGCATGGTCTGTTTGTGTTGGGAACTGAGACCAAGAACTTTTTTTTTTACTATTAAACACAGCTGAAAGTATTGTGCATAATGTTTCAATTTCTCTGGGTTACTTTCATTATGATAAGTGATGTATAGATCATTAAACACTTCAGCGCATGCTTTCCAACAAAACATGATGGTCTAGTGGTAGTAACCTCTGGACCAAGAGGTCACAGGTTCAACCCATATCTCCAGCACTAACATCCATGTGCTCCAGAGCAAGTTGTTCTGGAAAAGAGGTTCCACTAATTGACGTAAAAATAATAATAATAAAAAAAATCTAAAACTGCTAAAATGCTAAAACTGCTAAAACCAACAATTTACTATTTTAAGTGAACACAGCACAGCACACAGTTCACCCCAATGAAATGTGACCTCTGCACTGGACCCTTCTGTAAGGGAGCAGTGAACAGCTGACATACACAGCACCCGGGGAGCAGTGCGTGAAGACGGTACCTTGCCCATGAGTACCTCAGTGGTTCCTTTACCAGTCTGGAATTTGAAGCAGAACTTTCCGATAACAGGGAAAATGCCCTAACCGTTACGCTACCAACTGCCCCAAAAGCTGTAAGGATCTGAGAAAGTTCACTTAAATGTACTATTCTAGGATTAACTAACTGTATCTGTCCTGAAACTTTCAGGAAAACATAGAATAAAATAAAGCTAGGTATTTTACAGATCACATATTCATTCTTCTTTTCCCCAAAAATGTCTCTCCCTTCAACATATTGAAAGTCGATTAGGCTGTACACGACCAGCACCACTGAATCGGAACCAACACCACAGAATCAGAACCGCGATCACAAAATCTACTACAAACAATGATTTGGACCTACAAAAGGATTGAAACGGTGATTAAATAATCAGGACAGCCATCACAGAATCAGCCAAAAACAACGATTCAGAAACGCTACCACATAATCTATCACAGAATCCATGGTGACCATGAAATTTAACCGTTAATACAGAAATTGGAGCTGCGAGCATAAAATCAGAGCCATGATAACAGAATCAGATGTGATCAGAAGAATTCTTAGCATTAACATAAAATTGGAACCGCGACCACAGAATCAGAACTGCTATCAGAATCAGCCATGACCAGAGATTCCAAATGGCTACCATCAATTCTATGGTAGCAGCTCCAAACGCAGTTCCATAGAATAGATAACGTGATGCAAAAACTGAGACCCACCCGACTTCATGCATATCCATTTAACTACTCATCTGGATATAACAAAACACAACAACTCTACGTCACATTAATGAAGCGTATTATAGAAGAACGGAGTCTTAATGTTAACTAAGATGCATTCAAGCGTGAAAGAACATGTTAACCGTAGGTTGTATAGTATGTTAATTATTGCATGTACGTTATATATTATTTGGCACTGTAATTTGTTGTTTCCTGGAGGGATATGAAAAACGCAGAACGCATTTGTGGGATTTGTAGCTTGTTCTTAATACACACTAGGATTCATTTAAAGGATTAAAGAGCATGGAAAAAATGAAGACAGACTAATTAACAGACTAATTAAAATCTAAACTTTGAAAAGTAAATTAACTTGACACTTCCTGTGTTTACGACATACATTTTATAAATCTAATATTTTACAGAAAACATGCTACTGTTGAAGGGCAGGCTAAATTAGCTGCCGCATTTCCCTAATAAACAACAACTGCTCACTGATGAATGATGTCTAATAATTTTACAGCAAATTAATTTGAGCTTTTATAACATTTTGACATTTATTATTATTAATGTAACTATACTGTTCAGTGTGTTCACTCCAATTTCACGGTTGCGCAGGCGCTTTGGCAAATTGGACTCACCCCCCACGGTATGTTTAAAGTGCTGTTCAACATCCGTGGTGGTCTCTAACGTTCTGTAACGACCGGGGGGTGAACCCCAACGCAGAGCCGACAGAAACGGAGATAGGCAAACACAAGGAACGCTCGGTATATAGCACTAGGTATGACAATACTTTGCAAAGAATGGTGGCCTTATATAGAGGTTCTGTGAATGTACTTGGCTAGAATTCTGGTGACGTTGATCTGGAAAACTGAGGTTGTTGTGAAGGTCTGGAACTGGAGTCCTGGTCAGATGGCCTTTCTGGTGAGGTGGATTCCTCCCTCGGTCTGGGCTGGGATCTTACACGTGTGATAAACACACTACATTTAACCCCAACCACAACCGTAGTAATGAAAATGAAAAGCCCTTTCATTATAATACTAAACACATTTCAGCAAAAACCAAACAGGAACGCCATTTTTCATCCCCAAAGGTAGGTCCACCCTCAGTCTCCTGGGGTAGAGTCTGAAATTTGTCCCCAAAGTAAATCTAGCTCCGAAACACACAGTTGTATGCTAATATGAACCGACTCTCCCCCAGAGCTTAGTAGTTAAGCCTTGGTCTCAGCAATCAGACGTAACAATACATCAGCCGCAGCAGCTATTATATCAAACAATTTCCAAACTGAAGCGGATGATTGATGCCCTGCGGAGAGTGAGTTATGGTCCGTATAAATGAACACTGCAATGTAATCTTATTTAATGGGCAGCAATCATTTCTTTTGGGTTACACCTCATTTACCAGAGCGTGTGTCAACAGCGATGTCGTCGCTGTTTACTGACGACGATAAAGACCCGAACTGTGGCTCTGGCGTGTCAGAAATGGGAATTAGAAGTCAAGGGGAGATGAGAGGACTAACATGAGTGTGTCATGTCAGGATCTCTGTGCTTTAGGGGCAGATGATATTGCTTCAAATCAGCATCACGATTGTTTCTTGACTTTATCTCTATTACAATTACAAAACTGTTTATTTCAAGCTATTTTTGTTGGACAGGGTAGCAAAACCGAAAGTTTATAGGGAAAGTTTATAACCACACACACTTGGTAAAGCCTTAATTGCTGGGTGTCGACGCATTTTCAGTAATTGTCCCGCCCTGGTGTATATTACAGGATTTCAACTCTGAAATGTTTTATGGGAGGAACAAAATGACCCTCGTTCCATCTGATAAGAGGATCTACTTTGGTCAGCTTCTAGGAATGTGTGACCAGATCAGCTTTCCTCCGGGTATTACACACACACACACACACACGCAGTGTGCGATGACTAAGTGTGATGACTCAGAATGCATTTTGTGTCATCAGTTTGAAAGCTTTTACCGCCTTTAAGTAGAAGCACACGAGCAGGCAGTGGCTGAATTCCAGATGACTGGAAAGACTCATCTGAGGAGGAAAAAAAATGAACAATTTGGAAGGGTCTCTCTTCCTTCCTCTCTCTCCTTCTCTCTCTCTCACACACACACACACACACTCTCTGTCTGGGTGTGAAGTTGTCCAGATTTTTAGGCCATTTGAGAGACCCAATCTTTGATATGCTTTCAAAGAAAAGGTTTAGGTTTCATGTGGAAAAACTAAAAGAGGTAAAAGATAAGATTTGCTGTAAAAGTTACTGAGATTAGGGTTAGGTGTAGCATTATTTCCATCAAGTCATGATGGGAGTCAATGGAAGTATCTCACAAAGACAGCAAGATGAAAGTGTGTGTTTGTGTGTAAGCACACAAGGAAGTGTGTGTGTGTGTGGTCAAGGTGAACGAGGTGATGCTGTACCAGAAAACAGCAGAATGGTGATGGGAGTTTAAAACGAAAGAAAAGCGATGTGGAAAGAACATGGTTACAGGGTGTTTTCACACTCTGTCCCTTTCAGCCTTTGAAATGATCTTGGATCGATTAGGCAGCATTTTTCCCTAGATGTGCACACTCCAAACGAACTCAGACCCCTTTAAAGTTAAAAGAACTGAGAACATCTCGGGAGGCGGTCTGAGATCGGTTTGCTTTATGACTGCGTCATGGTTTGCTGAACTGGCGCAATGTGAACCAGGCAGTTTGCATTGCAGACAAACATGTTAAATGTTTGTTAAATGTTAAATGTGAATGTCAAACGTAAATGTAAAAAAATCAGCTTTATTGCATGCGGACAAATGACAACGTTGTACAGGCGTGTGAAAGTTCAGAGGCCGAATTTGGACTGAACTGGTCCAGAGAGAAAATTGAGTCCCCTCTTCAAATGAACTCACAATGAGAACACAAAAAGAACCACGTTTATTTTCTGTTGGTCCTCTTATTGGACTGAGTTCGGTTTCTTTAACGAGGTTTCTTCTCAGTACCAAGATTTTCTAGATATGTTCACTCTCACACACACAATGTATTCAAGAAAGATATTAAGAAAGATGCTCTGTGAAATCATAACTCAGACAAACTCTGAAAAGTTATTTCCTGTTGTGTTATGCCACACAATCAATACATAATGTAACCCTACTTTGTTTGAATGTGTTAAGTAATATTTATTTAAATACAATATTTCAAATCTTATTTAAAGATTTGTCCTGTTCTTAAAAAATAAATATAAACATATAAATGAATAACTCTAATATTTGTAAGTATATACTGTGCATTTATATAAAACTCAATGCGCTGAATTAACAGAAAATGTCCTATATAATGATGTATATTGTTATTGGGATATTATATTCCGTGTTGGGAGTAATGTATTCTTTGCTGTAACAAAGTAATATAAGACATATATATGATATACAGTACTGTGCAAAAGTTTCAGATTGTTTATTGATTGTTAATGATTGTTTATTTTTATCAACTTACAAAATGCAAAGTGAGTGAACAAAAGAGGATTATAGGATTATAGATCTGTGGTTAGTTCTCCAAGATGTTTGGAACAAGCTACCAGCCGAGTTCCTTCAAAAACTGTGTGCAAGTGTACCTAGAAGAATTGATGCTGTTTTGAAGGCAAAGGGTGGTCACACCAAATATTGATTTGATTTAGATTTCTCTTTTGTTCATTCACTGCATTTTGTTGATTGATGAAAATAAATGATTAACACTTCCATTTTTGAAAGCATCCTTTGTTTACAGCATTTTTTTTCACACCTGCCTAAAACTTTTGCACAGTACTGTATTTTCAATAAAATTATACTTGTTACATATTCCAGTAATGCACATTAAAACACACGTTAAACCTGAAATTTGATTGTTTTTATAAAAGAAAATCACCAACAGAGTAAATTAAAGAGTAAATGAGCTATTTCCTATAGACTGTGTACCTAATGCTTACACCACATCGCCCTCCACTGGATGAATAATGAACTGCAGTAAACTACATTTTAGCATTTTAGACTGCCAAGTCCAACCTTCGCAATTATTTTAGTGAAAGTAAATCAAACTTAATTCAGGAGTCGTGTAACGCAGTACAATTCAGAGACCGTAATGTTGTAATGTAATGAATTACTTTGAAATAGCAGTAACCACTAACCTATAATGTATTACTTTTTGGCTAGAACTTGTCCAACGCTGTATGTACTGTGTCATTATTAAAATATGAAATTTTGGTGCTGAGATAAGACAAAATCTGTGTAGAGAATAAGACCAAATCTATATACGAGCAGCTGAGCTGGGCGAGTACGGTAAGAGACATGGTGAAAAGGGTACAGATCCCTACAGAACAGATGTTTGATTGTAAAGATAAAGAGTGCAGCTGTAAACGTGTTTTTCTTAATGAAGTGTCTAGTGAGTATATATACACAGATGTTCCTACATGTACATGAGTGTGTGATGAGGCTGCATGGGCACAGGTGTGAGAAATGAAGCTAAATCCATGTTTATGCTGCGTTGAGGTGATGTGGCAAACTGGAAAGTAAATTCAGCACAAGCTGTAAACTAGTTTGGAAGGGCTGACGGGCGTCTCACTGAATCAACGTGTACAGATGGGGGTCGATATGTGTCTGGAATGGATAAAAAGTTCAGAATATGATTAAAAAGTATTGCAGTCTTTTATATCTTTGCAAAGGTTAAGAGAAAGTGTAAGGAGCATAACAGCATGTCATATCAAATCAATGACATTTTTATTCCTGAGCTCATCAAGACACTTGAACTGATGCTACCCTTAGCAAAATTTATTCAAGTGTACTACGAGTATACTTATTATATACTAAAACTGAGGCAGTATACTTGAGGTTTACTTTTTATATGTGACCCTCCACGGCAAAACCAGTCGCTTGTCGCAACAGAGGTTTCCGAGAAAAACGACCATTTATGTTGCGTGGGGTAAAATTTTGGATTTTTTGTTTTTAGTGTTTTGAAACAGTGGAAGGTCTATACTGTACTGTTGTGAATAAATTTGGCTGAAAAACTTACCCTTTCCCTTACCCTAAAAACGTGACTTTCTTGAGGTGAGGAATTCAATTCCAGCAGAATGTTAAAAGTTTCTGTTTTGACCGCTCTACTTCAATATTTACGCTAAATCCACTGGTTGACTAGCGTGAAGATATTTCTCCAGAATCCATCTTCGTCTCCCGAGTTCAGTTAACCTAACGCAGGTAGGCTATCCGTGTGGCTGTGAATGCAGCGTAGGCTACCGTAAATACAAACGTAGCCGCGACCAGCGTCTATGAGTGCTACGGCGATAGTCAACTTCAAAGGCAGATTTCTCCGTTTCTCACTATGACAGGAAAAACTCAATTTCTTTGAATGTTGATATGTCGTATGTCGCCCCATTCCATTTGATATAGGTATTTTGCTGTTGATTTATGCCCTTCATGATAACATCATAACTCAATTTGAAAAATTTTATGCATGTTTAATTGGTTTTTGCTGCAGGGTCACATACTATATTTTATATGCTTAAGAATAGCATAGAGAAGTATACTTGACTTATACTGATAAGTATAAAGAAAAGTCTACTAAAGTCTAAAACCTATACTTTGTAATCTTAAAATGACCCTATAAAGTATACTTAAAGTATATTTTTAAGTTTATAAAAGTGTCCCAATTTAGTCGCGGCTGCATAATTATATTACTTTCTAGTACACTACAAGGCACATGGTCCGTAATATACTTATATACTTTATACTCAAGCATACTTAATAAAATGAACTTCAAGTATACTACTTTTTGCTAAGGGTAAGGCCTCACTGATGATGGAGTAAATGTACTGAAGTAGACTGATGTATTGTTACACTCCTACCATTGTACAACTCATTGTACAAACACAACAGATATCTTTTTTTTTTTTTTTTTAACTTGAGCGCCCGTGCCAACCTTTCCAACATGCTGCCCTGGGTAACTGCCAGTGTCGACCATACTTCAACCCCTCACTGCAGCCTTTTCTGTTAGTCTCAACACTCACAGGTTAAATGTGGAGAGAGATTTCTTTTTACCTCTAGTGATACTGTGCACAGACCGGGACTTTGATTTGAGGCTTTAAGATTTCCTGATAGACCTGTGATAACCCCATACACCCACACACACACACACACACACACACACACTCACAGCTGCAGTGGAAAGCCTCAGCTGTGGCAGGGGATTGATACTCAACTTTTCCTCCTCCACCTTCTCTCCATCCTCATCTCCCCCTTCTTATTTCCCTACTGAACTCCCTGCTGAAGAGTCTTAGAGGCCATCTGTTCTCCCCAAACCTCTCTCCTACCTCTCTTCCTCTTTCTTTCTTCCACTCTCATCCCCTACTCAGCATCACCTTGTTCTCCCCACAGCTTTCCTCTCAGCCCCTCCCTTCTTCTCCACATGCTTTCTCTGATTCGATATTCTTAATTTGTTCTCCCTCTAATTCCCACTTTCTCTCTTCCTTCTTCTCCCCATGTGCTTATTCCCATTCTGTTTGTCGCATTCTCTCTCGTGTCTCGCCCCGTCTCCCTCTCCATACCTATCGTCTCTTCCTCCATGATTTTCCCATCACTCCTCTCTTGTCCCCATCTCCTGTATTTTCTGTCTCCCTTTTTCTCTCCCCGTCTCCCTCTCTTTTCCCTTTTCCCAAAATTTCTTATTCCCTCCGTCCACCTCTCCATCCCTCCCTCTACTTCTTCCCCATCTTTCGCTTTTTCTCCCCTTCCCCAATTTTTCTCTCTCACCTCTCCCTCCCTAACCAACTCTTTCCGAATCTCTCCCTGCCTCTATGCATCACTCTTTCTCTTCCCATTTTTCTTTTCTCTCTCTCCCTCCTTCCATCCTCAATTTTTTTCTCTCGCACCCCTTCCCTACCTGCCTCCGCCTGTTTCTGCTTTTTCCCCATGTATCGCTCTCACTCTCTTTCCCCATCTCTTTTCTCTCCCAGCTGTCTTTTCTCTTTATGCTCTACATCTCTCTCCCTCCATAATTTCTCTTCCTCACCTTTCTCCCCCTCTCTCCAGGTGTCTCTCTTTCTCCTCCTTCCCCAATTTCCTCTCTCCTCCCATCTTTCTCTCTCTCACCTCTTTCCTACCTCCCTCCATCTCTCTCCACGTGCCTCCCTCCACCAATTTCTCTCCTTCCCTGTTTCCACTCTCTCTCTCTCTCTCTCACCAATCCACCTCCCCCAATATCTCTCTCTCCCTCTCTCGTTCTCATCCCCCCATCTATCTCTCCGGCATCTTTACAGCTCTGAAAGGCCTTCCTAAAATGTCAGGCTGCTGTGCTAGTTTGTTGCTGGCGTTTATTTGGCTCCATCATTCTTCAAGTGGGACAACAACAATAAAGAATATAAGTAGGACTTCAGCTGCAGTAAAAATCCTCGTCAACAGCACCGCGTTAATGAGGGTTTGGCTTGGGGCTAACTGTGCACTGAGCTCTCTACTTTACTAGTCCATATTTATGCCCTAAAAATATTTATTTTCTTAATATACTGCTGCTTCAGGGCAGGAGGCCACACTGATACCCGAGGGAGCGTCGGAAATCCCGCTGCACTCGGGCTTGGCTCACGCAACAATAAAACGTCAACAAAAAAAACGACATACGTATTACAAATATCACATTTGGATTTTACGCAGCGCTTTATTAATAGCCCCGATTTACAAACACACAGATAGCAGCGACTGTAACCAGCTTGAGATATATTGTTGTGTGAAAAAGCAGAGCGTCGGATGGAGTAAAGCCCAGATATTTTATCATTCCTCTAACAGAAACTCCAGTCTACACCAGCGCCTAAAACAATTGAGCGATGTAACGGACACTTCATCCTCCTGTTCTCGGCCTGTTCCATATTTCATGCCAAGACGTAAGCTCGTGTTTGGAGATCAGTTCCGGCTTTTAGCTAAATTGCTGGAATTTAAGGCCAGGATCTGGAATGAGCTGCCTCACTGCAAAACTTTTCATTTAATTCTCTAAAAGCATAAATTTTATTAGAGCATCTGCTAAATGCAGGGAATGTAAATGTAAGAGCGTCTGGGAAATGCCGTAAATGTAAAAAAAACTCAATGACTTATTTATCAAAGAAGTCTTTTTGATTAATAAAAGATTTTTTATTCATATCCATTTAACTAACATGGTTAGAAATCATGCTTTGGCAAGCCTGAGAAGTCACAGAAAATAACATTTTCCACAATTTTTCCAAGATTTTCATAATCATGCAAACTCTACTGCCAAACTTTATACGTTTCTATTTAATTTCTCTTCTGAAAGTCAATAGTGTAATTGTGTGAAAAAAACATATACTAAATAAAATCATACATCAGATTCCCTACCTGTTGTTACTAGGACATCACCCCTCCTCCAGTCCATAATACTGGCCAATCCTGTGCTGGTGTGAGGAAGATAGATAACTACACACATTGAAGATGATTTGAAATATGGTATATTTTTCTCTCTAGCTTTTACAAATCTTTGTAGGCTTTTCACTGCTGAATTCAACAAAATGGACGCTGAATTAAAACGAAAACCAAAAATAAAGTAGGAACATCAAATTATTGAACTGTATCATTAGTTAAACGAATCATTTCATAGCTACACAATTCCTTAATGTTCAAATTATTTATGTAATAATGTTTTTACACCTTTCAAAGAACTAAGCTGTATTTAAAATGTACAGAATTGTAACTCAATTTGGTAGACATGTGTAAGGTAATAGTACAAAGACGTGCTAAATTTTGTGGTCATCAGCCTCTGGGGGGCGTTGCAGCAGACAACGGAACTTTTTTGTACATTTCTTACATGACCTACACACTTCAAAGTGTTCTAACCTCGTGACCCCTTCGAGTTACAATGATAAGACTTGTCATAAGAATGTCACACTGCACATGGGAAAACTTTCATATGCTGCAGCTTCTGACAGTAACATCACATCACTCTGATTTTGTAAAGTGAAGGGCACCAATAAATAACAATGTTAAAACTAACTTTAGTCTATTTTTATCATCATTTTCATGTGTGTAACAACACCAATGCCAGTAGAGGTCATCACTGAGCAAAACTGGACTTGCATTTGGCAATGACTGCCTTAGGGGCTAGTCCACTGTTCATGCTTGGACCCCCGTGATTGCTAATTTCCCAGGCTACATGACCTCTCACGCAAAACCGTCACTTTGTTTAAATTTTCAAAATTGACTTATAGCCATGAAAGGGCATAAATCAAGCTTGTCAAAACGATACCTATATCAAATGAATCGAACGACATATGACTGAGTCGGGTTTCTCCTGTCACGCTAAGTGAGAAACGGAGAAATCTGCCTTTGAAGTTGACTATCGCTGTAGCACTCACAGACGCTTGGTGCGGTCGCAGCTATGTTTGTATTTACGGTAGCCTACGCTGCATTCACAGCCACACAGATAGCCTACCTGCGTTAGGTTAACTGAACTCGGGAGACGAAGATGGATTCCGGAGGAACATTCTTCACGCTTAGTCAACCAGTGATTTTATGTGAAATACTGAAGTAGAGCGGCCAAAACAGAAACTTTTAACATTCTGCTGGAATTGAATTCCTCACCTCGAGAAAGTCACGTTTTTAGATGGAAAGGGTAAGTTTTTCAGTGAAATTTATTCACAACAGTACAGTACAGACCTTCCACTGTTTCAAAACACTAAAAAAACTAAAATCCTAAATTTTAATTTCAATGCTAACATGAACGTCGCTTCGAACCTCCAAGCATGTTTAATTGGTTTTGCCGTGGAGGGTCACATATTTCTTCTTTTATCTCGTTCTTCTTCTTATTATTATTGCTGTTATTGTGTTTGCTGTGTAACAGTAATCGCCTTGTTTTTTATTGTAGTACCGAGCAATCATAATATTTTGTCTGCAGAATTAGACATGTTAATTTCTTCCAAATACAGATTAATTACATGTACTGATGCAGTCCGTTCACAAAATGTGATGAAACTGCTGCTGATTTACTTAGACTGCCGGGTTTGGTGCCAGGTATTTGCTGTTAAAACAGACAAGTGTTAATGAGTTTGTTTGTGTGTGTGAGTGTGTGTACGGGTGAGAGTGAGTAGAGCTCCCCGTGGCCTCATAGTGCTGACTTCATGCCTGCAGTACAACTACGACACTTAAGCAGAACAGATGTCATCTACAGCAAACCAGCTCATTGGTCTTTTGAGAATGATATGAGTGTGTGTGTGAGTGTGTGAGAAAACGAGAGAGAGAGAGAGGATGAGAAGAGGATATGGAGAGGGGGGAATAAGCGAGGGAGACAGAATAAGAAGGGGAGGAAGAGAGTGGGAGGTTGAGAGGGAGAGAGAGAGACAGAAAAAAAAAGAGAGACAAAGGGTGGAAGGGAAGGAAAGAGGACCAGATGGAAGAGCGAGAGAGCGAGAGGGAGGGTGGGAGAGATGGAGAGGACCAGAAAAGTGGGTGAGAGAAAGAGAGAGAGAGAGAGAAAGAGATAGCGAGCATGAAAAGGAGGAGCAGGAGAGAAAGGACTGGAAACAGGGGGTAAAGAAGGTCAAGACAAGAAGTGGATTAAAAGGAGGGCCAGAACAAGAAAGGGAGGATGAGCATGGGAAAGGAGCGAGGAGAGAAGGAGAGAGGGAGGTAGGGGCGGGAGAGAGTGAGAACGGCAGGATGAGATGGGGAGAGAGTGTCAGAGATGGAGAGGGAATAGAAGAAGCTGGGAGCGAGAGAGAGAAAAAGAGGACAAGAAGAAGGAACGAGAACAAGGAAGGAAGAGAGAAAGAGAGGAGGAGAAGGGGGGGGGAGGACAAAGAGGGAGAGCATAACTAAAAAAAGGGATAGATGCATAATGGAAGTCGAAGGGGGAGAAAGGTAGAGTGAGGAAGAGAGAAGGATACTGATGATAAGGGAAGAGATGTTGAAAGGCATAAGGGGGTAACGATACATCAATCTACATCAGTTGATCAATTCAGTGATCAACAAGCCCACAGCAGTAATCCAAAATGAAAACATTCAGCAAACATCAGATGTATGATAATGACACGGTATATTGAACAGGAGGTCTATTTTAACGGAAAAGACGAGATGATTTTCATTTAAATGTCTGGTTACGCTCAGGAACAAAGTGTCTGATAAAAATGATATTTCTGATGCTTTATGTGATTTGATATGAATGGAAGTGATCATGTCCAATCTGTACATATTGTCTCACTTTGTTTACTAAAGATGTGATCCTTTACTGGTCTCACAATGTGATCTGATTACGATTATCATGTCAACGATTCGATACGATACAGTATGTATGAGTACGGTATGATATCTTGATGCTTTACAGTGCATCCCATCAATTTTTCTACAGTACTTCACACTGCACTCAGACTGGGCCCTGCATCGCAGATTGACAGGCGTAGTTACTAGAGATGTAACCGATCCATTATGTGGATCGGTATCGGTCCGATAACCCGCTCAAACAGCGGGCTCGCGTATCGGCGGCATCGGGCCGTTCTATGGAGCCGATCCGTTTTCCAGAATTTTTCTAGAATCGATGCTTGGTTTAATTCATTTTACTCGCTAGAGCGTGCGCCGCTTGTATTTCTGCTAATGGAGGCTTAATGGTATTACTAACGCTTTTATGGGCGCGATTAGGACAAGACCTGATCCTCTGTATGTGAAAGTATTTGGTGACATGTTCCATGCACCAAACAGAAGTAATGCATAAAAACATTTTTCAAGAAGGTAAACATCGCCAAGGGAATGAGCGACGCGATGAGCTGCCAAGTACTGCAAAACGCTTCCAGTTCGGCCAAATGGAAACCTTTATTACAGAGACGTTAAACCATATTTTTAGCTGATAACAACTACAAATAAACAGCGTTTCTACTCACAATTCTGCCGTTTGGATTTGGATTTTCCCATAGATTTTCCGTCGTTTATTATGATCGCGCGCCCAATGCGCCCAGAGGATTGTGGGAAATGTAGTTCTCTGCAAAAGGAAAGTCAATGAGTAGGCTAAAATTCGGTTAAAAAATGACAAACTTCAGTATTTCATTTTCAATTGATCAATTTTTTTTCAATTTTATAATGTTATAGTGTAATCAATAAGAAAGAAGAAATATTTATACGGCCTAAACGAGCAATTTTTGAGAACAAATAATTCAGCATATACATGGGTGTGTGTAATTATTACATTGTTTTAGTTAGGAAAACAGTATTTAAATCAAGCCATTTTAAAGCATTATTTTATGTTTCAAAAAAGACTGTGACTGTATCGGATTTGCATCGGTATCGCAGATATCCAAATTTACAGACCATCGCTATTGACATAAAAGTGTAGACGCCCATTCTATAGTTACCACCGGATGTTCTTAACCAGAATTTTATACAAATCCAGAAATCATCACAACAAGTTGTAATGATATAATCCAGGGGGGATTTCAACTGCTTCTGTCCCAGGAGCAGCACCAGGATCAAGCAGGGTAAGCTGTTTTTTAGCTATTACTATCTGGTTACTTTTTTAGACGTTTGCATTAAAGTAATTATTCATAAAGATGCCCAAATCATCTGGAAATGTTTTGAAAAATACATAAAATGCAATAATTTTTAAATATGATTTCAGTGGTAAAACTGGATTGCATGTCACGGACCACCTGCAATGTCGCCATGGATCCCACCCCTACCCTCCTCACCCGCAAACCCTCCCGATATAACCGATTATGGTTTGCCACTGTATCGATGACTCGTCCACACCTGCATCGCGATGCAACTCTTTTGCATTTAGTCTCATAACGTTTGAACCGTATAGTTGACCTGGCCAAAATTGTTCCTAATTTTGACATGGCTTATGTTTATCACTTGTGCAGTTGTGTAGTTTTTTTGGCATATTCGCATAATATGCAAAATCAACTTTTGTGAACTCCTCCTAGGCTGTTTGAGCTTTTTTTTTTTGGTGCAATTTTGTGAAGGTGTGGGCTACAATAAACCTATCAACTGTAACACAGCGTTGTTGGCTGATTTGCTTTAACTGCTGTATCTTTGGACAGCTTTTGCCTCTTCAAACTTGAAATCTGAGGCTGGGGCATGATTCGGTGAACGTGGTATAAAAAAGGCACTAACTGATCAATAGGGCGCTATAACAGGTGAAAAAGTACTGATGTCACATAATTGCCCTAGTGTGTATGTGCATCAGTGTGTGAAAGGGCATCTGTGTGTTCAGTACATGCAGATGTGGGTATGGGAGGGTGTGTATATAGAGTACATGCAGATGTGTGTGAGGTAGGTGACCCGGCTGATGAGGAGGGGGGGGTGGGGGTGAGCTTCGGCCCTAAGCGCTGGTCTGACAGTATTTTTCCTTCTTTTTAGAAGTGAGTGGGAAGTGTGTCGAGTATCAGCCTCCTCCACAATTCATTAGTTTCTCCTTATGTTTTGGACAGGGCCAGTTCCCCTTTTAATTTGATTTGCTCGGACGAATACGAACCTGAGACGAATACTAAAACAACTCTCCCCGCCAAAAAGAAAACCGACATGTTGCCGTCCTCCCCGATGTTTAAAAGACGTCTCCCTAACGCCTCTCCCCGCCCCCCCGATGTATAAAACATGACGGAGGGCTTTCATCTGCTGGCTTTGATAGGCGGCTTATTTCGCTTTTAAAGAGATGAATTGATGCAGAACGCCTAGGTGTGAGAGAGACAGAACGAGAGAGGAAGGGAGGGACGAGTGTGAGTGCGTGTGTGTACGTGTGGGTAGATTCTAATGGAAGAAGACCCTTTTAAGAGCCGTTTTCCGAAAAGCTCAAATACAGCGGCCGAGGAGAGAAAATGGCCTGTTTTTCTTACGCCACAGCCATGAGGTCCCGCTTTCTGGCTTCTATCGCGCGCCGCCACGAAGTTAAAAGGGACGGAGGAGGGTCGGTCAGTGCCGAGGTGCCCGCAAAAAACGGTCGGGCTTTTACGACCACGTCTTTTATTATTGAACGAGCGTACTGCGGCCGCTCCGACGCCGACCGGGTCACAGACGGCCCCGCAACGCCAACCCGGCCACTCACTCACCCACCCACCTAAACCGCGGCCCTGCAACGACATCGGAGCTTTACTGCTGAATTACAACAAACAAAGCACACGGCTCAACAGACACAAGGGTAAAAAACATATCCGAACAAACAAGGCTGGAGCTGAGTGTGGGAGTGAGACGCACAGCCAAGAAGAATTGGAAATAAATAGTGACAGAACCTGAATAAAACGAGCTGAAAAAATATTGCTTTCTGCATCAGCTTCTGGGATGCTGAGATGTTCCTTTAAATTGCAGAAAGATTTGCCTTAATTGACAATTGCACATTGTCAATTAAGGCAAATTCTAACATCTTTTCTGCAGTTTGATACTCAAGGAAATGTCATTTTTGGGGATTATATTTTATTGGGAGGATTCTTGCTCCATCCTCTTCAGTAGAAGGAGAACCATCGGATCCCTGAGCACAATCCTTAATCCCCAAGTTACTCCAACTGCAATTCTGTAAGACTTTTAACAATTGAGGTCACTTTTTAATAAAGTGAGGTCAGTCTAACGTGGGTATCGGCAAGGACACGTTGATTACCTCTTTTTGGGGCTGTGGGTCCGAGTCCCCGAGCAAGACCCTTAACCCCAAGTTGCTCTCAGGAAAACTGTCCCTGTAATTAGAAAATTGAACTGTCTCCTAAATGTCAGTGTCTCCTTTTTTCAGGATTTGTGTGACTTTGTGAAGATTTGTTACTAAGATTTAAGCGTTTCTGGATGAAGCTTAAGAAAGAATGGCTTACACTTTAAAAACGATTTATAATTTATTTTATATGTAGATGCGTTTCCATACAAAATCACCAATTTTATTAAGAATGATTTCTTCTCCAAAAAGAAAGTCATTTGGTTGTCGCTGTGAACACAGCACAGCACACAGTGCACCACAACGAAATGTCCTCAAATCCAGACCTTCCAGCTTTTCTGGATCTTTAAAGGTTGAAAAAATGAACTTGAAATAAAGATGTATATTAAAGAGACACTCCATGTTATCTCAGTCTATTTCACCTAAATAAACAGGTATAAGACAGAAACTAAATTCTGAATTTCTAAATTCAGACATCCCCCAAACGTGCCGGTGCGGATATTTTCATCTTTGGGTGGAGTTTCCTTTTAAAGGCTAATTGTGAGTGTGAGGGCAAATGGAGAGGTGGCTGAATAAAAGCATTGGTCTGTTGAAACAAAGTGTTGCTCCTCACGTCGGACAGAACGACCAGAAATCCGCACACAGCGTCCCAGCGGCTCTAATGAAGGACTGACTTCTTTTTGCTGTGTGTGTGTGTGTGTGTGTGTGGTGGCTTAACTGTAATCTGTCATAAAAATTGTGAATTAAAGCTGGTCTACTGTTTATATGTCCTTATTGATTCTCTGTCCATCTCTTTCTACCTCCTCCTTTCTTTCTCTCTGTCTCAGCCTATCTTCTCCTCCTTCTTCACGCCTATCTTTCCCTTCTTTTCTCCGTCCAGCTAACCCCCATCTCTGTCCATGTCTTTTCACTTTTCTATTTCTCTTCTCTAGCCCTCTTAAACACTCTCTCTTTCCGTCTCTTCCTCCATAAACCCCTTTCATCTCTGTCCTTTTTTCTCTTGTCCTTCCCTCCTTCTCTCTGCTGAGAACATCTGCTCGACCTCTCTGTACGCACTTCTGTCCTCGTGCGCTGACCACATTAACACTTCCTCAATCTATGCGCTGCCTGTGTGTGTGTGCGTGCACTACTCCTGACCAACATTAGAGGGCACTGCAGCATTTCGTCTCTCTCACCCATACACACACACACACACACACACACACAAACACACTCAGCAGGAGTGGCACCGCTCAGTAGCTAAACGATGAGCAGCTCCTGTTGGGAAATATCAGGCCATTTCTAATGGATTCCATTAACATACATTATACTCTAAGGTCCACCTCCGCCTAATCCAGACCAGAAGCCTAAACCTAACCACAGTCTTATCCTAACTTAGATCTAAACTAACCACAATCATAACCTTACTATCCGTAAAACTAATTTTAATCTGATTTCAATTTAAACATGGTCATAATTTAACCATAACCTTAAAACCCACCCAAAATCTAATTCCAATCTTAACCACAATCTTAAATCCTGAGAATCCTAACCGCAACACCCCAATCCTAACCGCAGTCTAAATCTAGTCTCAAACCTAAACAAGTTCTAAATCTAACCCCAACCCTAACCAAAGTCAAAATCTCACCCCAAACCCAACCACAGTCTAAATCTAGTCTCAAACCTAAACAGGTTCTAAATCTAACCCCAACCCTAACCAAAGTCTAAATCTCACCCCAAACCCAACCACAGTCTAAATCTGTCTCAAACCTAAACAGGTTCTAAATCTAACCCCAACCCTAACCAAAGTCTAAATCTCACCCCAATCCTAACTGCAGTCTAAATGTAGTCTCAAACCTAAACAGGTTCTAAATCTAACCCCAACACTAAAAGAGTCTAAATCTCACCCCAAACCCAACCACAGTCTAAATCTAGTCTCAAACCTAAACAAGTTCTAAATCTAACCCCAACCCTAACCAAAGTCTAAATCTAACCCCAATCCTAACTGCAGTCTAAATGTAGTCTCAAACTCAAACAAGTTCCCACCCAACCCCAACCCTAACCAAAGTCTAAATCTCACCCCAAACCCAACCACAGTCTAAATCTAGTCTCAAACCTAAACAAGTTCTTAATCTAAGCCCAACACTAACCACAGTCTAAATCTCACCCCAAACCTAACTGCAGTCTAAATCTAGTCTCAACTGTAAAAACATGTCCTTAATCTAACCCCAGCACTAATCACAGTCCAAATCTCACACTAAACCTAGCAGTTCTAAATCTAACCCCAAACCTATTCAGTCTAAATCTAGCCCTAAATGGAAACACTGCTGAAATCTAGCCCTAAGCCTAACCACAAACTTAACCACAGTTTAAATCTAAATCTAAGCCTAAACCTATCCACCATCTAATCATTACCCTAAGCGCACACTTGAGCTTAAAGCAAGCAGTACAACACTATCAGCAGATCCAAAGCCCTCATGTAACACCTGCTAATGAACAAACGCTAACAGAGTCAGACATTTAAGGACAAATCTTAATGGAATCTCTAATGTGCAAACACACACACACACCCTCTTGATGTCCTCTAGTCAGACCCATAAATCTTTCTGAGAAAAAGCATAATAATAACAGTGCTGGGGATGAACACTTTTTTTTGGCTCCGTAATATCCGCCACGGTAAACGCAAAATCCTCACCCTTACTTCACACCCCTTCCCCCCACCCAGCACACCCCACCCCCCCACACACACGCCCACACACACCCACACACACACACACCACACACACCCCCCCCACACACCCACCCACCCACACACATGCCCATACACACCCACACACACACACCCCCCACACCCCCCACCCACACACACACACGCCCCACACACACACCCAGCACATTGACATACACACCATACACACATCTTACTATCTTTGTAAGGTACTTCCATTGACTTCCACAAAGACTGTACGTAGTACTGCATGTAAGGGTAACCTTGACCTCAAAAACCAAAAGCTAATCTCTTACCTCGTTCACATAAAAGTTAAAACTTCTCTATAAAAACATTTCCTTTGACAGGCAAAAAGGTTCTCAAAAGGTCACAAAAAATTCCAGACACAAATATGAATCTCTCTCATTTTTAGGGCACACTCCAGGTTCTTCCAAACTAATAGCCTGCCCAGAACACACACTGCCTCATAAATAAGCAGAGTACAGTGCTGTGTGTGTGTGTGTGTGTCCTGCATGGGTCTGATTGGTGATGACATTCACAATCATCACCAGTGTCTCAACGGAATGAGATGTGTGTGAGAGACGGATGGAGAGCAAGGCCCACACTCTGTCTACCTTCCTTGCATCTCTCTTCCGCCTCCTCATTCCATCTCGACTGACACCCCTCCTCTCTCTCTCTCCCTCCGTCTTTGAGGAGATGGATTTAGAACTCATTCAAAAGGACAGACATACGACTCATGGGAGTAAGCTTTCCCCTCCGTTATCTTTGAAGAGTGTGTGGAGGAAATACACACACACACACACCCACACACCCACACACACACACACACACACCCACACACACACACACACCACACACACACCTTCCTTTTTTCTTTCTGCCTTTCCTTACATCTTTCCTTCCTTACTTCCATGCTTTCCTTCTTTACTTTCTTCTTTCTGCCCTTCCTTTATTTTGTCTTTCATTCTTTAACTTCCTTCCTTCTTTCCTTCCTTCTTTTCATTGAATGTACATATCACTGGTCACCTTCTAACTAACTGTTCTGCACAAATTATTGAAAGTATTGCACAGACTGTAGTTCTCCACTGCTGATACAATATCTGCACAAACCTGATCCAATTCTTAAATGTTAGTCCTAATTGTTGTAAGAGATATTGTTTCTTTATTAATAGACTGATATAGAATTTTTCATATTGAAACTGTTACTAACCTTCATAATGCTTCAGCGTAAGAGTCCATTTCCACTTGTGTAGGTTAATACTGCATCCTAATTGTCTATTTCTACTTCTAGTTTAAAGTTTATATTTAATATTTCATTTCTAGTTTAAAGTGTATATTTGGTATTCTATTTATAGATTGTTTATTCTATGCGCCCTATCCGTTTTTTGTTCCCTGTTTCTTGTTGCACTGTGAAAACTGGAGCCACGTTGTCTCGTCTCTCTGTATATCTGTACAGTATATAGCAGAGATGACAAAGTTTACTTTGACTTTGACTCCATCCTTCCTTTCTTCTTGCCATGTTTTCTTCCTTCCATTTTTCCTTCCGTCATTGCTTCTTTCCTTCCTTAACTTCCTTTTGTCTTTCCTTCCTTCCCTCTGCGACTTTCTTTCCTTAATTCTTTAATTCCCTCCATCTTTCCTTCCCTCCTTCCTTCCTTTCTTTAATCTTTCCTGCCTTCTTTCTTTACTTCCTTTTTACCTTCAGTCCATCTTTATCCCATACAGCCATGTTAAAAAAGTACAACTCAAACAGGTTTCCTCAATTTTTTCTGCTTCATAACAGTTCAGTGTGTGAGCGTGCCGGTGTGTGGAGTCTGAGCCCTTGTCCCGAGGTTGTGCAGACCGTTGCCGCTCCACCAGATAAGTGTGTACAGTAATGGTGTAGGCGTGGAGCCGACCGACTCGGCACTGCGACTGCTGTGTGGAAATTGGTGCTAGAGAATTGCAGGTGTGCTGCAGGTTTATCTGACCCTGGGTCTGGACACTGTGATATGCGATACTCTCTCTTTCTCCCTCTCTCTCTCTAACAGCCCAAACAACTGCCCGACTTCCCCTCGATACTCCACTCTCCACTAGGGCAGCACTCACAATATCACACTTTTCTAGACGCCTGAAATAATCTACTGTTGGGAATCGATTAAAAACATTCTGTTCATCACAGTTAACAAGCTAAGTTTAAAATACTTGATTTATTACCTAAAGAAAACAAATGTAATGAAGGAAAGCTTGTTAAGGATGGTAAGAAAAAGCAGCTTAGTTTGTAACTTGCCATTGGCCATAACGTCTACAGTGAACTCCAGACTTAATTAGCAGACGAGCACATAAAGAATGTACAAAGCAATGTGCTGTACAGGCTGGTGAAAAGTTCATCCCTGCAGTATGTGCACACAATGTTGTCTGAAGTTACATCTGGACACATTTTAAAACTAAATTTACTGTCCAGTACACCGGCGGATTTCTCCTGACCCTTCACCTGATTCATGGTTTTCAGTCTCGCAAGGCTTGTTTAGAGTGACGTTTTACTCCAGTGTGAGCCACTGCATGTATACTCCAAAAGCATGCAGACATGGTGAAAATGCTACTTTTTCCTCTTTCATACATGTGCCAAGTATATATAACATATGTACCTGAGTATCATCAGTTCTATCAACCGTCTGTCTGATGGCCATAGTTACAATTTTTAAAAAACTTTTCCCTTCATTAAATTTCTATTAAAGATTATTCCTTGCTGCATTGTACCCCATGTTTTTGTCTGCAGTAACAGAAGACAGATAAACCTCTTTTGGAAATCGATGCTGAAGGGGTAATATTACCACCTGTAGGATTTTCTGTAAATGCTGGAACAAAAAACCTAATCCCCAAACTGGCACAACGCACCTAAAACATGTTCCGGTTACAGCAGCTCAATGTGGTGATGATTTCTGGTCCTCATCATTCTTGGAATCAGAAGAATATAAGAATTTAAAAAGAAGAAAATTAAAGCACTTCACTTTCAGACTTTGAGTCACATATTTCTTTTAGTGAAAGTGAGTGATTATTTGCCATTGTGAACACACCACAGCACAGCACACAGAGCACCACAATGAAATGTGACTTCTGCATTTGACCCATCTGTGAAGGAGCAGTGGGCAGCTAACACGGGCAGTGCCCGGGAAGCAGTACTTGGGGACGGTACCTTGCTCAGGAGTACCTCAGTGGTACCTGTACCGGTCCGGGATTCAAACTGACGACCTTCTGATCATGGGGCGAACTCCCTAACCATTACGCTACCAACGCTAAAATGACAATTCACTAATAGCAGCAAAATACTTTTACACATCAGATACTTTGGTACTTTTACTGAAGTAGTACTTTAAGGAGTGACCTGTGTTTACCTCAGTAGGTGCCTGCTTCAGGCAAAATGTGGGGAGATTCAACGCAGTAAAGGAGGTGAGGTAGCCAGGGGAGTTCCAGCCAATCACTGCTGCCGTGGTCCCCGGTCAGATGAGGAAATCTGGAACATGAGGTCAACACATCTGGTGAGATTTACTTCTCTTTATTTTATTAATGGAGAGAGACTTCTATCCTCACGCCATAAGACTTCTTAACCAGGACATGCCACCACTCGGGAAACAAACTCCTGGAGCTGCCTGTCATCAGGAAGCTGTGTAAGACTCCTATGCTTATATGTCCATTTATGTTACCAAGCTGAACTGTACGCTTCTTTGTTCATTCCGCAACAAAGCACATTCCACTTTACATATATATTACATATAGTTTAAAGTGAACAAATGGTTGATTATCTATGACGTGAACAGTTATTGTACAAAAAGCATTCATTTGCATTTTTGATTTGATTATAATTTTTTTGCCTTTTAATGACAAATTGGTGCTAGAAATACTAAATACCTGGCCAGAAGAATGCATTAATCTTAATTTATTGGATATACAAAACACAAGCATAAAATAACAACGTGAAAGTGAGGGATTGTCATTGTGAACACACCACAGCACAGCACACAGTGCACCACAAACGACTTGTGACCTCTGCATTTGACCCATCTGGGAAGGAGCAGTGGGCAGCGCCCAGGGAGTAGCGCTTGGGGACAGTACCTTGCTCAGAAGTACCTCAGTGGTACCTTTACCGGTCTTGGGATTCAAACCGGTGACTTTCCGATCACAGGGCCGATCTGACCCTATCCGTTACAGTACCAGCTGCCTCAGATAAGCCACTGCGGCTCCTCGCTTCCGTCTCTCTGTGTTAGGAAGTGTAGACACTCTAAGACATATGTAGGCTAGTTTCTTACCGTAACATGCACATGTACAGTAACTGTCTATAGTGTAATTCTTTTAAGAACATTTTTGTATAATTGCGACGGCATTGCAGGTGGTCCGTGACATGCACTACAGTTTCACTACTGAAATCACTTTTAACAAATTGTTTCATTTTGTTTATTTTTCAAAACAACTGCAGATGATTAGAGAATAATAGAAAAAAAAGCTTCCGCACACACGCAGACACACAGTGGACAGCAGCAGACTACTGCTTGTCTAAGTGGTGGTCCCTGGGACAGAACCAGTTGCCAACCCCTGGATTATATCATAATGACATTGCTTGGTGATTTTCTGGCTACGGCATTAAAATTCTAGTTAAAAAGAACATCCCGGTAGTAACTATGGCTGCCTGATCTGCGTGCAAAAATGATGGAATGCGACGGGATGGATTGTGATGCATCGAGACATCGCATTGAATCGAATCGTTGACCTTATAATCGTAATCAAATCGAATCGAGACAAGTGAAGGTCCACACTTCTAATAATTACAGTGTCTATGTAACAAATAACGAATGTTGACTCATGAATCTTAGGCAAAGGTGGTAATGTGATACAGAACATTCTCAAATGTACACAACATTATATTGTACGCCTTATCTTGCTTTGACAGACTAGTTCTCATCCTGAACGTCTTGCCTGTAGTTCTCTGTAGTCATGTCAAATGCGCTTGAGAATGTGTGCGTGTGTGTGTGTGTGTTATAAAGCAGCAACATGTCTCCTCTTACATGGACACGGCAGAAGCAAACGCAGACACTGGCAAACATAAAAACCTCACATTCATGTCCCGACCTGCAGAGGATTTAGAGCCCAGCTGCAGCTGTTTCCCTTCATGCTGACCTTGAGCATGAGGGAACTCACTCGTGTGTGTGTGTGTGTGTGTGTGAGAGAGAGAGAGAGAGAGAGAGAGTGTTATGTGTCTCTCTCCACACGCAGTCTCCCACATCACTAATCACATCAACAGCGGCAGCACATCCTCTCCATCAAAAAAGCAAGAGAGAACAAAATCTGTCCATTATAATCCATGCACATGGAGACAGGGTTATAGTGTCTGTGTGCGTGCGTGTGTGTGTGTGTGTGTGGTATATGCATGAGTTAAAGTATGTATGCTGGTAGTGTGTGACACAGCTCAGACAAATAAACATTGGGGGGAGCTGGAGGGAAGGTTGACACAATGTCCTACACACACACACACACACACACACACGCTTCTATTAACTTCTATTAATGACTAGATGTGAATTAATACTATAACTACACCTAACCTCAGTAATCAAAAGCAACCTCTGACAAAGTTTTCACATAAAACCAGAAACTTTTCTACTAAGTATTTTTCCCTTATAAGGAACGACCTTCACAACCAAAAACGTCCTCGCAACTCCACAAAAATCTGACAAATCTCAGGTTTCTTTTTCCTTTCAGAGGACAAACAGGTCCTCACAAACAGCTAAAAACCTGCCCACACCAACACACACAGTGTGAAGCAGGGTGAGATTAACGCAAGCTTATATAGGACAGACGGCTCTCAGCCATCATTGAATGTAAGACAGCAGCATTAAGCAGAGCGACAGTTGCAGAGAGGGTGCTTTTGTTTACTATAAAAACACAGCCATGGTTCCTAGAGTGCTCCAAACGTTGGTGAGAAAAGCACCAGCAAAACACATCCGTCCTTAAAAATCCCACTACTGCATCGAATCATCCAAACTCCATAGAACATTCTAGATGTGGAACAATATCACAATGCTCCAAAAATATCCTCTAATCACAATCCGGTTTGATTGAGTATATAATATTTTAGTTTACTTGAGGGCAGTTGGTAGTGTAACGGTTAGGGAGTTGGCCCTGTGATCGGAAGGTCGTCGGTTCAAACCCCGGACCGGTAAAGATACCCTGGAGGTGCTCATAAACAAGTTACCGTCCCTAAGCACTGCTCCCCAGTCACTGGCAAAAAGCTGCCCACTGCTCCTTCATGCATGGGTCAAATGCAGAGGTCACGTTGCCCTGTGGTGCACTGGTGCTGTAATGATTCACTTTAAAAAGGGCAAAAGAACCATCAGACCTCGCTCTCCATGAATAAACGAACCCATTAACCACTAAAGATGTAAAGATCTAGGAATCCAAAAACTGAAAACATCGGTCAGGTACACACATTGTCCCACACCAAGCTGCCAGCTGGTTTCCTCACAACTTTTATTACGAGTTATGAAACATGCCACTGTGGGCCGTATCTCAAGAACAAGAATGTCAAATGTTATTTTAACTGACACATATCTGCTATCAATATACAGTAGGTATGCTACAACTTCAGGTGATTTAGATATATCTAAAGAAATGTGGCACATTATCTCATGGTTCTTATGCATATACTTTACATATATAAAAATATCTGCTTTCAAACCATTCATTCTTCTTAAATCTTTTCCTTTATTCTGCAAACTGCAGTGCAAAACATAAATAACATCTCAATTTCTTAACCTAAAAGAGCACTTAAAAAAGCATGGATTTCATGGCTCGGTGCAGTGTTCCACCCCAACAAAGCATTCTGTCATATTTTCTGAATCGTGAATTATTGGGCATAGTTATGTCCCTATGCGCTTTTATACCAGTATAAAAATTACAGCTCTGCAAGAGAAAACGTCTTGCAAGCGGGAAAATAAATCTAATATCTCTCAATAAAACTTTATTACATTATTTCTAGACGTATTTACTTATTTTCCATGATTCAAGTACCAAGTGAATTTCTCATACTCAGAACACCGGCTCCTGAGCTTTAGCATGCTTATACGTGAAATGATTGCACTGGATGTTTGAGCCGAGCACTTCAGGAGCGATGCATTGTTACGCCATTTACCTGCGTACGTGTTTTAGCATGCGAAGTGGTTCTCCTGTCTCGTGCCAAATAAAACGCTGTCGCTTTAAGAAGAGGCGCTGTATCAGTGCTGTGTGTGGCAATTGATCGGCCGACGGGAGTGCGCTCTGCAGCCGTATTTTCAGTATTAGTCGGAGTAGATGGATTCCCTCGATCTTGGGGCCTTAAAATGAGATGTCAAATTGGAACTCATAAACACTAATGCAGCCAGCGAGGGAGGGAGGGAGGGAGCAATCCATACAGCCGTAACGCTGCAAGACTTACATATATATACTGCTATAGGCGCATAGGCATGGATCATTAGAGAACACACGCCCACACACACGCACACAGATCAGACCGATGTCATATTGATAATATTGACCCAAATTAAAAAAGAATGCCCCCGGCCAAAGCACAGCGGAAAGAAAATCGATGGTTATACTCTGTGACTGACAAAATGGGAATCTACATGATAAGCTAATAACTGTCAACACACACGTTTAGACATGCACACACACTGATAAACTATAATGTACTCGTTTTGTTTTTCAAATAAATTAGAAATTATTTTACAACTACGGTGGAGGGGCGACACGGTGGCGCAGTGGTTAGCGCCGCCACCTCACAGCGAGAAGATCCTGGGTTGGAACCGCGGGAACGGCCGTAGGGTCTTTCTGTGTGGAGTTTGCATGCTCTCCCCATGTTCGTGTGGGTTTTCTCCGGGGGCTCCGGTTTCCTCCCACAGTCCAAAGGCATGCGCTATAGGTTAATTAGCGACTCTAAATTGGCCCTGTAATGTGTGATTGCGTGAGTGTGTGTGTGCCCTGCGGTGTGTTGGTGCCTGCCCAGGCCCCGGTCCCCCTGCGAACCCAGTTGGGATAAAGCGGTTCAGAAAATGAATGAATGAATGAATGAACTAAGGTGGCTGATCTTCAAATTGAAAAAAGCCAAAATTCTGACAAATTTGCCATCTTTTAGGGGCCAGTACTAAAATTCCACAAATTCGCTGCATGTAGAACATCAAGGTCTGCAGATTTTCATCACAGTGATTGTTTTAGAAAAGTAAGAATAAGTAAAAACTGCTTAGAATAAGAAAAGACTGTCAGTGCCAAAAATGTAAAACATATGAAAACAGGTCTAGAAATGATTTCATGATCGCTGTCAATAATTAGACAAATACTGAAGACATTTTTGCGGCTTAAAAAAACAGCAGAGAATAATAACAATAACAATAGGTAATATACTGTATAATGAGAGTCTCACTTTTTCTTTTTTGTCATAACATTCAAAACACATTAAGATATTTGATAATATCTTGATAATAAGTACTAGCCTCTATAGACTCTTAGTATTCCCAAATTTTGTCTCTGGTAAACCTCAATGCTGCAACATCATCCTGTTAACAGAACAATTTTTAGATTCCCATAAAATTCCACGGTCATGGTTTTCTAATAGTAACCCAGAATCAGCAGGGGATATGTACTGTGTCACACACACGATGATCCATTTAATAAGGTCAGTATCATGCTCTGGTCCAGTGACAGTGTGCAGGAAACTCACACCGTGTTCGAGCGGCAGGCAGACGTTGGTAAAAGCAGCTGAGCAACCTGGTGTTAAAGTGCTGCTCAGTGTTACATAGAGCACCTGCAGAAACACAGCTGAGATGTGGTCCTTTATAAAGAGATAAGGCAATGCCGGTGGTGGAAAGAGTACTGAATATTAGGATTTAAGTACAAGTACTGTAACACTGCTGGAATAATACACAATTTCAAGTACTGGTGTTACCAAAGTACTTAAGTAAAAATACACAGCATCAAAGTCTACTAAGTGTACTATTAACTGCTTTTAGCTAAATTGTATATTCTGTTATTTTTCTACTTCAATATTTATTTGTTTGTGAAATAAATTACTAAAAGTGGTCTTAATATAATGATATGGTGAGTGTGGGGACTAACAATTACAACACGAAATGCAGGTAAAAAATACCTATTCAAGTTGTAGGCGTACTCAGCAAGGAAATGTCATTTCAAATGTAATGAAGTAGATCACTTTCATTTGTAGTCAAGTACACATAGAATTACAGCCCAAAAAACGCTTAATTATAGTAACACGGGCAGTTGTAATTTGTTACTTCCAGCCTTGGGAAATGCTAGGATGAAGAGAGAAATCAGATAATAAGGGTTAGATATGAACAGACTGGAAGAAAGGGTCCACTACTGTATAAATATCTGCTGCTAAAGCTAGATGGTTAGATTTGAGTGAGAAATGGTACAATGGTGTTGATCAGGAAATCTTGTGGACAGCGAATTCTAAGTCCATATAAATGCAAATGTCACCCTCAAAGACTGAGCTGTCTGCTTACAGCTGGCCGCAAAACCAAACGCTGTTCACACCTTTATATCTGTCTGTATAAAATTCTGTAACACAGAATTAGGGAAAAGCATCCGGGACATGGATCTGAGAGCATTAACTGAAACACAGAAAGCTGAAACATCAGCAGTAAAGATTTCTCTTCAAGCAAGTACAGTAATACCACACCTTACGCTGTTCATTGGTTCCAGGCACGCAGCTTAAATCGAAAAATGAGAACCCCTAAAAAAGCAACCTAGACCTCTATAAACATACCAAAACGTCTTTAATAGCGCAGTCACATAGAAACACAAGTCATTCAGCAAGAAACGTTTCATTCATTCAGTAATGAAATCCTTGTCTTTCTCTTTAGAAAAGCTCTTCTCTTTAATACTGTACACATAGAGTAGGCACTCTGCTGGGCCGAAAAATGATTACTGATTTTGATTATTTTTCAAAGGTGATAAAAGTAACGGTGTTTCACAATACTGTCTGCCTTGTCTGTAGCCAGTGTAGAGTTTAGAAGGGGACGGCTTTTCCATTGTCTTTAGTAAGCCGTTTGGGCGATCTGTCTTACAGCCTTTCACAATGTGCTGCTTCAGTGCTGTTCCAT
Organism: Distichodus sexfasciatus; assembly: GCA_032718565.1. Lineage (NCBI taxonomy): Eukaryota > Metazoa > Chordata > Actinopteri > Characiformes > Distichodontidae > Distichodus > Distichodus sexfasciatus. The sequence goes on from JAVGVS010000044.1 coordinate 2,903,117, forward strand.
TCATGTCTGATCACTTCCCACAACTAGTCAGTGCTCCTAAATTATCTGCCATTATCTGGCCTTGATGTGTGCTAACTGGACACTAATTAAATTGAGGTTAATGACCCTACAACTAGGGCTATGACAAAGTTTACTTTGACTGACTTTGACTTTGAAATGGCTGAAGAGAGCAGGCAGCATCTAGTTCAAAGTCAAAGTCAGTCAAAGAAAACTTTGTCATCTCTGCTATATATTGTACAGATACATAGAGAGACGAGACGACGTGGCTCCAGTTTTAATAGTGCAGTAGGAAATAGGGAACAAAGAACAAGTAAGGCACATGGAATAAACAATATATAAATAGAGTACGAAATATACATTTTCACACTTAAATATGCACTAGATGTATTGTGTATTGTGTTGCACATTTGCTTCTTGCTTACACTGTTATACTTGTTCAAATCTGAGATCTGAGATATTATTGTGCATTAATGTAGGCACACATCTATTGAAACAACAAATTACCACAGGCTCTAAACTAACTGCCTTGTTGAAACATTTCGTAAAAGCATTTTGATATAATTGTTTAAGCTTCTACAGTGGAAACATTTTGTAGAAGCTCAACTGCTATCCATGTATGAGTTCTGGAAATACAGTATACCTCAAGTACAGTACACTCTCAGTCAAAGCAGGCATCTGTACCATTGCCTATAAATTTGGCAAAGTGTTATATTAAATGTGTAGCTACAATTCCTGCTGAAATAATTCTAACAACCAAAATATTTATATTAATGATACATGACAACTTAAACAGTGAACAATAAAATGTGAACAATTTATGGAATACAGCTTTACAGCTCTTCACTACAGCTGGTCGGATGTGTGTTTTAGTATGTTTCCCGTTGCCTGCAGAGGCTAAAAATGGAAGAGCAATTTCAGGCTTTAAACAACAGTCTCGTGGGGCTCAGGCGTTGGGAATGAGTTTAATACCTGTGGTTTATCCGTCATAAAGTCCCGCAGTCGCTCTTAACGGCGGCTCGGTAACCGCACTTCTCTGAGGTTTATGACAATTTGTCAGGTATTAACTGCACCAAAACGCAGCCCCAATTCTGACGCGACTGTTTTTACTGTCAAGGTGTTCCGTGGTGGTGAGGAGTCGTGGGCAGACGTGAAACCCAGCGTCCTGCTAGACCCAGCAGGCACAACGAATAGTGGTAGCAGGGAGCTGGTGATGGTGCTATTTATTTGCCACTTTAGCTGCCTTACCTGAGCTCTGAAGCAACACTGCACCTTTTAACACTAATAATGGTGATAAAGTAGTAAGTCAACTGTGTCAGGCTATTACATTTCAGTGAGTGCTGGCTAAATTTATGTTCTGGGTGAAAGTAAGGCTGGGGGAAGAATCAACTTAAAAAGGTATGGTTGGATATGAGACAATACCGTATATATTGAAACAGACTGATGTTGTGTTACACAGCACTTCTTCCACAGCGGTCCAGACCGTTCAACAGAATGCAAAAGCAACAATAAGAATGCAAAAGCCACAAGGCAAATGCAAAAGCCTTAAAGCAGACGCAAAGGCAAGTAACACGGATGCAAAGGTAAGTACACAGATGCAAAAAACTGGAGATGAATGCAGAAACCTTGAGGAGAATGCAATGGCCATGAGGTAAATGCAAAAGCCACAACAGGAAAATCCAAAAGCTCCAAGGTGAAGGAAAAAGCTTCAACATGAATGCCTAGGTAAGTACATGGATGCAAAAGCCTCGAGGCAAATGCAAAAAACCTTGAGAATGCAAGAACCACGAGGCAAATGCAGGTAATGTGACAAATGCAAGAGCCACAAGACAAATGCAATCATGAGTCATGAGGCAAATGCAAAGGCTTCAGCGAAGATGCAAAGCAAAGTACATGGATGCAAAAGCCCAAAACATCAATACAAAAGTCAGCACAAATGCAAAATTCACCACGAAAGTGAGCAATGCTTCATCTAATTTACCAGACCAGATTTCAGGAGCACTTTCTTTGCTGGAGGACGGTCAAATTAAGGGAAAGTTTATAAAGAAGTTTCAGAGGCAAGTGAAACTTTTTTGTTACAAAACTGATGAGTGTCATTATGTGTTTGTCTCCTGGAAACCTGGACCACTGCTCACTTGTCATGGTTTTTGCATTTGTGTCATGGCTTTTGTATTATGTTGAACCCGACTACTGATGTTCACATAGCTGATGGCTAACATTTTATTTTGCATAGTAACAGATGAACTCTGGCCTTGACACATAGTAATGCAGTGTTTTTTTAGGGCATTCATGATTAAAACATGTCTTTGAACATATCCATGTTTTTGTGTTAGGGTGGATGCCGAAGCTGAGTCTGAATGGCCATATTATTAACCTTGAGATAAAGATTTTTTTAAACAAGGCTACACTAAGTTTTTTTTTTCCTCATAACATGGGTTCCGCTCTTTTGCATGCAAATTCAAGGTCGACACAACGCTTTCCAAACTATTTTAACTCTCCGCGAGTGTGCTGTTACAGACAGTGGCGGGAAAAGTCTGTTTCGCTCAAGGCCGGATAACGGCAGCTTTTGATTTCCAAACGACGTTCTCCATCATTAAGTGATTAAAATGAGTGATGAAAAGTGATTAAAAACTAAATGATCACCACCATCAAGGAATTTCAATGACCAGGGGCTAATTACATGACTTTCAAGACCTTAATTAAATTTTATTAATGAACTTGCAGGGTTTTCAGTTCCACTGGGGAACAGAAAAGCAAATACGGAATATCTTCCAGCACAAATGTTTTGAGTGCAACAACTAACTTCAATGAGGCAGTACAGAGTGTGTGTGTCCCAATGCGAGAGTCAACTTTATTTTGAGGTGTTTTTGAGGAAGTTCACCATTTTAACAGTCATTATAAAAATAATATTAGATTTCCAGGAGTTTTGTGCAGCAGATCATATTTGTAAGGATGTGCCGAGTCGGTGGTGGGCCCTCAGGCCCCGGGAAGGTGTTTTTTTGTTTTTTTTTTTTCTAGGGGAAAGCTCTCTCGTGTTTTGCATCAGGCGCAGGAATGAGAGAACAGATGAAATGAGAGAATAGCTGCAGTAAGGCGTCAGAGTCCCTACAGGCACTCACAACTCAATCAGATTTCAGCACTGGTGAGGGTTTGGATATTGATGAGGTAGGAACACACACACACACACAGTTTACTGAAGGAACACTCAGGGAAATTTTCATTGATGTTCCACCTCACAGTACTTTAAAAGCATCCTAATACTTCTTTAACTTTGCCACAGTGTGTGTGTGTGTGTGTTTAGGGGTGGGGTGGGGATGGGGGGGTGTTAGACTTGTTTATAGACTCTAGAAAGGGAACACATGAAAGAATGCACACACGCACTCACACATACACACAACGCCCAGCATTTCCATCTGTTAACAAACAGAGCGGTGAACTACAGTAGATGTACGTAAAGAGCAATCTTGGCAAATGTCAGCGTTTGAGTTCTTGGCTCGGCTGGTGCAGCTTCGTGTGAAACTACAGCGCTAAAAATACTCCCAAATTCAGCAGAAGAATGGAGAGAAGCACAGTCAGAGTTTACTCAGACACAATACGGCCAGTTTAGGCTGATTAACACTACATTGCTTTTAAAAACCTTACAGACTTTTTTACTTTTACCAACTGCTCGTGTGCTTTACATAATCACAGTTAGTGAAACAATGGATAAACAAACTCACCTACAACAGAAAATAATTCTCAATTCATTCCTGTTACCCAATAACTGATGAACAGACAGAGGAAGGCAATACTGCATCTGTCTTCAACTTATACTCTTATACTCACATATGTGACTCTGCACGGCAAAACCAGTTGCTTGTCGCATATTTTAAAAATTGAGTTATGTTTTCATGAAAGGGCATAAATCAACCTTCAAAACGATACCTATATCGAATGAATCAGACGACATATGAGTGAGATATCAACATTCAAATGAATCGGGTTTCTCCTGTCACGCCAAATGGTGCGGTCGCAGCTACGTTTGTATTTACGGTAGCCTACGCTGCATTCACAGCCACACGGATAGCCTACCTGCGTTAGGTTAACTGAACTCGGGAGACGAAGATGGATTCCGGAGAAATATCTTCACGCTAGTCAACCAGTGGATTTACGGTAAATATTGAAGTAGAGCGGTCAAAACAGAAACTTTTAACATTCTGCTGGAATTGAATTCCTCACCTCAAGAAAGTCGCGTTTTTAGGACGGAAAGGGTAAGTTTTGCAGGCATTTTCAACTGGTTCTGTCCTAGGGACCTCCACTCAGACTAAGCAGTAGTCTGCTGCTGTCCACTGTGTGTTCGTGTGCATTAAATTCATTAATTCATAAAGGTGCCCATATAATCCTGAAAAATCAATCAATCAATCAGTGGAATCATTTTTACAAAGTAATTTCAGTAGTGAAACTGGATGGCATGTCACAGGCCACCTGCAGGTTTTGTCTTAACTTTAAAGTAAGCAAGATAACACAGGCTACTGTGGGCTGTAGTTCAGGGACAAAAATGTCGTTATATTTTTGATGCTTTTTAATGATATGATATGAGTGGAAGTGGTTGTTTAAACCAGCACTTGATGTCTCATATCGATCCCTGGCTCCTGAATTGAATCAAAATCGTATCTTGGACTTTTTTCAGACTTTGTGATATTGGCAGACATCAATCATTTAATCTATTTATTACTGGATTGTGATTTACACTCCTAGTTTTTTGTCCATCCCTTTAACTTTCAATTCCTCCTCCCTATATCTATTCATCCTTCATCTCTCTTTCCACCCATCAGTGCCTCTTTCAACCACCTATTCCTTAAAAATCCAGTCATCCATTATCCATCCCTCTATCATTTACATACAGTCACCCATCTCTCTATTCTCACTTTACCCATTCATCTTTATCCATTATTAATCCCTCTATTATTTACCATTCTTTATCCATTCCTCCACCCTCTATCCATTCAGCTATAGCTCTATGCATTCAACCGTCCTCTCTTCATTTCTCATTTCCTCATCCATCCATCTTGCACCTTTCAACTAACCATACCTTAACAATCCAGCCATCCATTATCTTGTCTATCCATCATCCTTTCTTACTTCTCCCAGTGCTCTATATCTATTATTCATCCCTCTATATTTTGCCATTACGCTGCTTTAATGTCCATCCACTCTCTACCCATCCACCCATCCTCTATCCATTTAATCCTCCTTTTACCATCCATCCTTTCAACTAACCAGTCCTTATCCATCCTATCCTTTATGTCCTTCCATCCATTCCTACCTTGCCTATTCATCTATGGCTGTTATTCATCCCTCTATCCTTTGCCATTCCATTCAAAGTCAAAGTCAAAGTAAAGTCGAAGTAAACTTTACTGTCATCTCTGCTATATACTGTACAGATAAACAGAGAGACGAGACAACGTGGCTCCACTTTTTACAGTGCAGTAGGAAATAGGGAACAAAGAACAAATAAGGCACATGGAATAGACAACATATAAATAAAATACAAAATATACATTTTAAACTAGACATGGAATATTAAATATAACTTTAAACTACAAGTAGAAATAGAGATAGAGGTCACGGTTTTATCCCTGAACAGTTTGGATGCAGTATTAGCCACAAAGATGGAAATTGACTTTTACACTGGATGTGCAAGAGGTTAGAACAGTTATAATATAAGAATGTTTTTTTTTATATCTGGTCTATTTATACATTCAAACATTCGTCATTCATCTGTCCTCTATACATTCATCCATCCTCGGATGAATAGATAGAGAATGAGTGAATGGAAAGTGAATCCTCCACCCACTCATGTTTTCGCTTTGCATTCATCCATCCTATATCCGTTTATCCAACCTCAAACCATTCATCCATCCTATATCTATTCATCCACCCTCTATTCCCTCATGGTTTCACTTTCCATTCTTCTATCCTATATCCATTTTTCCAACCTCAAACCATTCATCTGTTCATCCTCTATGCATTCACCACTCATCCAGCCAATCATCCATTTATTTTCCATTCATCAATCCTCAATCAATTTGTCAAGGCTTTATCCATTCACCTATCCTCAACCCATTCACCCATTCAATCCTTCCTCCATCGGTTTATCTACCCATCCATTCTTTTGGTTTATCTACCCATCCATTCTTTGGGTTTATCTACCCATCCATTCTTTTGGTTTATCTACCCATCCATTCTTTGCCCATTAGTCTTTCCACTCATCCATAAACCCATCCACACTGGAGGTAACATCAATGTTACTGTAGAAACAAACCACTGCACTTGTTGTTATTGTTTCAGCATTTTTGACTTTCACATATATCAGCACAGGAATTCAGGACAAACCTCCTGCAGACTCACTCTCACTCATAACTCACACTGGGGCGTCGAGTCCTGTACACATGAGCTTTAACCACACACACCTTAACACACACCTCCTCCAGGCTGAGAGTGACGGTCTGCCTCCTTGACTACATCCATCCATACATCTCAGTGTCAGACGCATGAATGCACAGGCAGCGGGCGCCCAGGGGGTGGAAGCAGGTTATTTCTGCCTGGCATGAGCCTGAGCGCTAGCGTGAGACAGCTCTCGCGTGAGCGGCTGCGAGCAGCTGTCGGACGTGGAAACGAGTCAGTGCCCAAGATCAGCTGGGAAAGTTTGTGTCAATTCACACACAAGCAAATTTTTGACCCTAAACACAAAACAAAAATGCACCGGTTGTCCTTTGTTGGCTCTAGGGCTGGGCAATTTCACTGAAAATTAACCGAAGCCAACATCCAGCAACTCTAATCAATGTAATCTTGCCTATGACAGCTATGTTACATTTTTTAATTAACAGATTTTTTGAGAACTTTCCACAGTGTATTGTCACATGACTCCATCCCACACTATATCTCTATGTCAGTGAAAGATTATTTGTCATAGTGAACACAGCACAGTGCACCACAACAAAATGCGGCCTCATCATTTGACCCATCCGTGAAGGAGCAGTGGGCAGCACCTGAGGAGTAGTGCTTGGGGATGATACCTTGCTTACGAGTACTTCAGAGGTACGTTTACCAGTCTGGGATTCGAACGCCAATCTTCTGATCAATCAATCTTCTGAACTCCCTAACCGTTACGGTACCAACTGTGTGTATTTCCTTTCATTAGAGGAAAAATGTCCCATCTTTAATACTTCAGCATATTTACGGTAAAATCCTTGTCAGTATAAATCCTGAACTATGAGGACAAAAAATGTTTAATTTCATTAATCATAAATTAAGGTAAAATGTTCAATTAATCATGATATTGATTTGAGGTCATATCACCCAACCCTCGTGGACCACTTTAGTTAGGTTCTAAACACTGCATACTGAGATCACGTTCCAATCCCTGTCATTGTGGATAAACTCTGACACGGCAGAATAACCAGCACAACATAGTGGGCCGGACCCTCACACTTCCCCATTTTTCCATATCAACATCAAGAACTGACTGTTCACTCGGTGCCATATAAATTCCAACCCCATGACAGGTGCCACAAGTACTTTTCACTCTGCCTGAGAGAGGGTTTAATGTTTTGGCTGATCGTGTGTATCTCAAATCCTCAGTGGCAGCAATGTATGAGGCACTTTTTCCAGTGCACGGTATGGTACAGTACTGTGTTTTCAGAACAAGGGAGAAAGTTCTGGTAGAGAAGAGCTAGGTTATATGTTCGAAAATATCATTTATTTCTATAGTGATATATCTTATATTTGTGATATTTATCATAATATAAATCTTGATATTCATCACATGCCTATACACTGATTCAAAATGAAAACATTGACCAGAGATTGTATGGTTTAGTACAGCAGCAAATTTGTCGAAACATGAGTTAAATCCCAGGCAGGCTGGAAATACAGTCTGACATAATGTTATAACTGTGGTAGCATAACGGTAAAGGCGTTCGCCCCATGGTTGGAAGGTTGCCGGTTCGAATCCCGCACCCGTAAAGTTACCACTGAGGTACTCATAAGCAAGGTACTATCCCTAAGCACTGCTTCCCGCGCACTATCAAAAAGTTGCCCACTGCTCCGTCATGGATGGGTCAAATGCAGAGGTCACATTTCGTCGTGGTGCACTGTACTGTTTTCCCAATGACAAATATTCACTCATTTTTATATATATTGGTCACTATATATTAAACAAGAAGTCTAGGCTACTTATTAAAAGAAAAAATGATTTTCATTTAAATCAGCACAAATGTCATATCAATCGTTGGCTCCTAAATGGAACTACATTTAACCTGTATTGTGTAAGACTTTGTGAAGTTAGCAGCTAGAAAGCCTCATTTGGACCTTGGACATTTTGGACAGTGGTGCAGTGTAGTATAGCGGTTAGGGAGTTCGCCCTGTAAACGGAAGTTCGCCGGTTCAAGTCCCGGACTGGTAAAAGTAACACTGAGGTACTCATGTGCAAGGTAACGTCCTCATTCACTGCCCATGTTGGCTGCCCACTGCTCTTTCAAGGATGGGTCAAATGCATCGGTCACATTTTTATTATGGTGCACTGTGTGCTGTGCTGTGTACACAATGACAAAAAAGTCCCTTTACAGACAACAGTACAACTGCTGCCATGTACGGTTTGCTAGTTCTTTACTATCCCATTATTAATTAACAGTTTTTTTGATCACAGAAACTACCTGGTTCCACCTTCTCTGCTCGGTAGACTTGGTAGCCCTTTGTGTACTGAACCAGTGCTACTATCTGATGAAAAAATGGTTGGCACGAGACTTTATAATGGAGAAATTTTTCATATCTCTGATCACGATGACTGCACTACCATACTGTGCAGTGAAAACACCTTTAGATACATAAGCTTTCTAAAATGAATTTTAATAAAAACTCAGATCTAACCATAGAGTATTGCTCCAGTGAACCCAGAATCTAAATTCACAATACAATCATGTCTAGCACTATAAAGGCCTTTAACCCTTAAATGTTCTGGCAGTTTCCTGGGACAGATGTGAGTGTGCGTGTGTGCGCGTGTGTGCGTGAACAAAAGCCAGAGTCAGAACGCCATAAAATTTGTTCTCGGCAATTTGCTGGGAACAAACCTATTAACGTGCTCTCCAGTGTTCCGGAAACGACTGAGTGTGAAAAGAGAGGGATAATTGCAGGTAAGGTGGTAACATTTTAATGCTCCATTTGTCTTGCAACTTGTTACAGGGACATTTAAGCCCCGAAAGATTTTAAGATTTAAGTGAGTGCTTATTTGTCATTGTGAACACAGCACAGTGCACCACAGCGAAATGTGACCGCTGCATTTGACCCATCCGTGAAAGAGCAGTGGGCAGCTGACATGCAGCGTCCAGGGAGCAGCGCTTGGGGATGGTACCATGCTAATGAGTAGCTTAGTGGTAACTTTACCGGTCTGGTGACTTGAACCTGCGACCTTCCAATCACGGGGCCAACTCCCTAACCGTTACGCTACCAACTGCCCCACAGCTGTAACATTGTGTATGACTGTATTTCCAGCCTGAATGGGATTTAACTCGTACTTTGACAAATTCGCTGCTGCACTAAACCAGCCAATCACAGGCTTGGAGAAAACTGATTGACTAATTTCTTCTCCAATCAGGTTGCTTATATACCGAACACCACTGCACTTCTTTTCAGAACGATGTAGGTTGTAGGTTTTTCTGTTAAATGTTACCTAAACCTTTAATATTGTAGGGATTACACATCTAATATGTTTTAAGTAACATGTTCAATCAGATGACAGATTTATATTATTTAAATTTAAATAAACTTTTTATGTCTATCAGTCAAATCAAAGTTTTCTTCAAATAGCATTACAATTATTTTGTCTCGTGTGTGTTGTGTGTTTCATCACACCCCTAACCGTGCATACTGTATATGAGAGGCAAGAGTGTGTGTTCGTAGACAGGATAGAGAACAAGGGTACTTAGAGAGAACTTAGAGAGAGAAGGATAAAGAGGGTGTGTATGAGAGTGAGAGCCTGGTCTGGTGATAAATGGTGTTTAGATTATTGACCAGCTGCCAATGGGCTCCTCCTCCTGTGTGGAGCAACAACAGGGTGATGCAGAGTTGTGATGCAGAGCTGCTGCTGCTGAGGAACACACACACAAACATATACACACCAGTTTACTGGTGCACCGGCAACAATGTTCCTCTCATTTATCTACACCAGATCTCACCCTGTCTCATATAGCGAGAGACCTCCTTTCCCATGTGTATGCACGCGCACACACACGCACACCTACACACGCACACACACACAGAGGACGCAGTGTATAGCTGTGTTAGTGCCTAAGGATACGAGTCAGTGTGTTTGGTTGCTACTCTCGCTTTAAACACACTCAGAACAGGAAGGTGTTGGTACGCTATTAAAAGGTGATGCTACTGCTCTCACACTGACTCTGCTGCCACTCTCCACACTTCACTGAGGCTCCATCTCACACACACACACACACAAGCAATCACCGTAGTGAGAATACATTATTATTTTAGCCACTATTCGCCTGCCCTTAATTCATTAAGCTGTAGAAATGATTTGCAAGCACAGACTATGGGTGAGGAAAAAGCTGAATTGCACCTAGCACGTGTGTGTGTGTGTGTTAGTTAGTTACGACGTGACCCTTGGAAGCTAATTAAAACAGACCTGCAGAATGTTGGAGCCAACTGTGACCTGAGCAGAACAGCTGATCTAAAGCAGTAACAAAGATCTCTCTCACACACGCACGCACGGACACACACACACAGTGTTTAAATACTCTTTTCAATACCTCAACATGCTGAACAATAGTATTCTAACACAACAGCATATAACAGACTAGCCTCCTGTAGGACAAAAAGAGAGAAGGCCAGCTACCAATAGACATAATTCCACAGATTGTCTAACGTTGTTGCAGAATGTTACATTACTTTGCTGCTCGTTATCAACAGAAACGCTCCTGACGCTTTTTAATAGTTTGAATTTTATAGATAGTGCCATAGAAGTTCGACTTCTATGCAACTTCTGTTCTATTTCTGTTGTTCAGCACTTTGTGATGCCTGTCTATGAAAATGCATTCTGTTTTTAACTGTCTTGAACTTATTTTAAATCAATTTTTAAATCATTTTTAAATCATTTTGCATTGTTTTTATGATTATTGTTTTTATGATTATTGTTTTTATTATTGTTTTTATGATTATTCTACTTCCTTTTATGTAAAGCACTTTGAATTACCTCTGTGTATGAAATGTGCTATATAAATAAATTTGCCTTGCCTTGCCTTGAAAAGCACTTTACACACTTACTTCTAGAAGTATGCAGATTAGATTGTGGTTGTGGTGGTGGTCTAGTTGTTACGATACTTGTCTCTGGCCCAGAAGTCGTGGGTTCGAATCCCGCCTCCAACACTATCATCACTGGGTTCCTAAGTAAGACCTTTTACCCCAAGATGCACTCAGGGGAAACTGTTCCTGTGCATCTGCTAAATGCTGTAAATGTAAATGGCAGACTCACTTAACTTCCTCTCATGTGACATAGCCGCACCCCAACCAAAGGGTAGCCTAAAAGCTAATGGCACTTAGTAACAGTACGATACACTTTGCAACAGAAGGATGTTTGGTATTAGTGATGCACACAACGCTGTGGAAAAGTGTCTTTTGAGACTAGAGTCCATCTATTGGCAAATACAGGTTTGTTTGTCCTCGTCCCATAACACGTCCATCAACGATGCTGTGGCGTAGGGCTGAACATAACTGAGCCAGCTTTTTCGGTCCTGGTACAGCAACTTGGACCAGTGTTTTATCAACAAGCTGTGTGGAGGAAATGGGATGTGGAAGTAACATTATGCCTGACTTCATTCAACATTAGCACTGCTTTCCTAAAATCTAACATACATTCATTAACATAATCATTTGTAATGATAATTCAGGCTCTGCAATATGACCATTTATATCATATGACAATATTAAAATGTTTATCTTTTCTTTTAATGTTAAACTCTTTTATTTAGAGGAGTCATTGCTACTGCTATATTTTTTCATTATTTGGATGACAAAACAAAGCTTTGTGAGTCACTGAAGTGCTCAAAGAAATTGTCTGTTGGAAAGGTAGAGCTTGTTCCAGGCATGTCCAAAGTCCGAGGTGGGATTTTATACGTCCTGTGCCTTCTGTCTTTAAATGTATGGTGTTATTTTGTGCCTCAATTCTGAGCACACAGTGGAACATTCACAAGCTAAATCTTGTCTTTATGCACTCAATTTAATAGTGCACTTTATGCACTTAATAGTGTGGTAGGTAAGGCGCTCTTATCATACTTTTTATGCAGTAGTATGCATCTCAGGAAACAGGTGGGAAATAGCTTAACGGCTCTCTACACACTAGATAGTGCACATGGAGTGTGGCACCGGCTAGCTACTTTAGTTATTGCTGAAATATATCAGGATATGAGATTTCGTTCGCATCTCACTGCCCTACTTATAATAATAAACATAGTATTAAACATCTCCAAAATTACAGATAATAACAGATGTAAAGTATGAATCTTTTTAGTGCAGCAGCAATTAAAATTTCAGGCTAAAACTGCTATCGAATGAGAACAAAATGTGAATATTAAATCAAAACCAAATATAAGTAATAAACAAATGTTTGAAGCCAGTATCAGAGTGATATCCAATTTCATCAGATCAGATCAGATCAGCCCTAGTCTTACACATACCAACATATCAGTGTCTCCGCTGTGTTGAAAATGAAGTCCGCCGAAGTAATCTCAGCTCAACCTGGCTCCTGTGGTCAGAAAGTGAGTAAATTGTGAGCTCCTGAATGTGTCAGATTTGTTGCTGTAAGGGTCATTTTGGGCTTCTGCAGCGCTCAATCAAGCTTGGCCCAAACTACAGGCCTGTAAGACCTCCGACCATTAGCCGGGACCATTAGAGAGGGATTCGGGCTCCTCTGAGTAGTCCTGCATTATGGCAAACCCTAAATTACTACCGTACAACCACAAATCAGCCGGGGGAATGAGTGCGATCGGCCCTCGGCCCCCACACAGGGAGACTAATTGCCCCCCTTTTCCTCAATAAGTGGCTACACCACAGTTTAACAGCAATTGAGCTTTTAATTTATCTCCTTTTAATTTGTCTTCTTGAAAATTCTCTCCCCGTTTCGTCCTGAGCCGGACCTGGGTGCAAAAGGGCTTTCTTCTTTTCCTCCACAACAGCACACACATACTTGCTCTAATCAGTGTTTCCAGTCTATTGGACACACACATACAGACACTCTTATCAGTGTCTCAACACACTGCAAACGCAAACGCTACACACTCGGATCTGACACCAGAGCGCTGAGCGGATGGAGGACAGAATGTTACATCATAATGTTGCTCTCTGCCAATCACAATGTATGGAAATTTTATTCCGGGACGGGAGACAAATGAGGTATTAGCAAGTAAAAACATTCTGCCCAGGGTCATATACTGTATATCTAATATTCTTCATTTCGAGGTAATTATACTACATTTTCAGGACGTGAGCCGTGGCAGCTCAGTGGTTTAGGGATGTTCTGGTGTCCGGACTGGGGTTTGAGAGCTTGGACTGGTGAGAGCTGAATGAAGTCAGTAGTGAAAAGGGGTGTGTTAAGACGCTCAGCTCATGAGACAAGACGATGCACATTACTGGGTTCCCGAGAATGAGACAAGATTTTAACACTATTTTAAAGAAAACTTCAATGATGAAATATATGACTGGAATATGGTCTTTTAGTTAACTGAAAGACATCAAAAGTCAACTGCCAAAAATGCATTTAGAAATTCAACTGACTGGACTCACTCTTGTATGATTACTTTGAAAATAACTCACAATTTGCCTTTCTGATGCTTCTTTTGTCGTCATACTTTGAAAATGTGTTAATATTTGATATTAGGCTTTCTCTAAGCCTGTGAAGGCGGAGATGCACGTGTGCAATCAGAGTTGAGATTTTGCTGGCAAAAGATCCACTGCATGCTCACGATTTTGCCCTTAAAATGAAGCCATAAAACAATGCCGATGTCTACTTCAGGAGGACATTTAAATATTGTGAGTAGGGAGTGATTGCCATTGCGAACACACCACAGCACAGCACACAGTGCACCACAACGAAATGTGACCTCTGCATCTGACCCATCCGTGAAGGAGCAGTGGACAGTTTTTGGCAGCACCCGGGGACAGTATCTTGCTCATGAGTACCTCAGCAGTGCCTTTTACAGGTTTGGGAATTGAACTGATGACCTTCTGGTCCTGGAGCCAACTCCCTAATTACTACCACTGCCCCAGAATAACGTCTTCTCGTGCTCCGTAGGAGATTTTCAGTGTCAGTGTCGCTTTAGACTGGAGGCTGACAGATTAACTAGTGCGCTGATATTATCAGCCAAAATAAGGTAACCGATTTCAACATTTCTAATGAGCGATAAATTACATTTTTAAATTGTTATAATTACAAATGTTAATAATGTTTATCTCACACTGGTTGACAATAACAGAACTAGTGTAATCTAAAGCTAGTGGAAATAAAAATAATCTTCAGAGGGCAAAGGAGGACACATTAAAGGAGGCAGAAATTGCCTTTCTGAAATTGAATTTTTGAACTCATAAACTGAAAAAATGTGAAACCTGCACAATCACTGCTCTGATTCAGACATGTAAAAGTCATTCAGAAGAGCAGACTTGTACTTCATTACAACCTTCAGAAAAAAGCAACACTTTTCCAATAACTTACTGTTTCTACATCTGAGTGAAGAAGAAGAGGTTAAACGAGGACAAGAAGAACCGTGTGTCTGTCCACCTGCCTGCCAGACCGTGAGAACACAAAGAATAAAATCGTTCAATCTGCCGAGGGCCAGGTGCTTTCTGTAGATACCTGTAGTGTAGTGAGGAAAGCCCCAGCAGCAGCAGCCGCAGTCAGAACTCACTCCCTGTTTAAAGTTGTTTACTTTCACAAGCCAAGTGAAATAATATTGAATGTCATCATAATCAAGCTTGCTTTTGATGTTTCTCCTGTTGCTCAAAAACTGTACACACTGTTGTGATTATTAGGGGTCCAAGCACCAAGTGCTTATGGACCCCTCTTGTAATCGTTCTGTATCTTTATTATTATTATTATTATTATTATTATTATTATTATTATTATTATTATTATTATTATTATTATTATTGCCCTTCTGGCAAAACACATTGTGCAGCTGAACCTTAAGTCGAGAAGGCTGAAATTTTGTGAAAACACAGGAAAGTGCAGAACTCAAATAAAAAATCATTAGCGGTTGGTTGATAATTGTGGCTATAGCAAATTTAAAAGTATTTTGACCTTTAGGGGTCACTGCTACAGAAACATATGTGGTCTGATTCAGTGAGGGCGTGAATAGACACAACACGTCATACTAAGCAGATTTCAGATTATTCTTACCTCAGCTTCAAAAACATTACTGCATTGGAATTGAGTCAGTGTTTCTAAAAATGTAAATCATGGAACTAGTTGGTTCATGCAGCATGTTATTTTTTGTCTAAATTGAAATAGAATCTAGTAATGCAATATCTAAACATCTTTTGATATAATAACTGCATATGCATGCATTGTGCAGAGTCATTGCGGTGATGGCCAAAAATGTTCAAAAAGTGATCACAATTTTGTGTAAAATCTTGTGCCAGTAAAGCATCTGATTTCATCTCAAAAAGTTGTTGCAGGATAACTTGCTAGATTTTAAGTGGCTTTTGGTGAGTATTTATGTTCTTTTAAGGAAATAAAAGCTTTACAGAAAAGATTTGCTAAAAGATGGTTGTTAGGGTGCGTGGAGAGAGTAGAATCTGTGTGAGAACGAGCACAAGGAGCGCAGTATGGAGCATATCCTGGCATATGTGAAAAGGTTTATGTTGATAAGATGTTTTGTGTTACAATCAAACAATCAAGAATAATCTCAGAGAACTGGATAGCTGCACATTACACAGCTGGTGTTTGAGCTGGATTTCTACATTTCCTGTGTAAAAATCACTCACGTTAACTACTCCTAAGGAGTAGAAGCCACATACAGCTTGGTGGACCCTGATCTTTCTCTTTCTATTGTTGATGCTGCACCTGTCACAGCAGAGCAGCATCAACAGACACACAGGCTAGAGAGGTTTCATGCATCACATGTTCAGGCAGTTAGCACTGAGGCAGCAAATTGGAGTTATGTGTCTCAAAGCTGAGAAAAGTATATTTATAAAAAAACAGCTCTAAGGACCCCAGTGTTCCAGTCCACTCTAATTATCCCAGTAACTGGATCCAGAAAGAACAGCTCTGTTTTCCACCATCTCAATTTTGCATGTTCAATGATTTTACTCTGTAAACAGAGGGAACAAGTCTGGCACCATGGACAGCTCTTTTGAAAAAAATTCAGAGTGTGAGTGTAATATGGTCAGAATAAATTGCTGAATGTTCATTATTTCTAAATATATTTAACACTGTGAAAAATTATTATTATTAGTCCAAATACTCGCTTAACTCAATCATTTTTTTTTCATAGTACCTTCGCTATCTACAAAAACAGGCTTAGCTGTGGCTAAATCCTGCCCAACGCTGTACACGGCTTAGCAAGAAGACGTCTCCTCGAGACCGGAACTGTGCTGCAGCGCTTTATTACGAGAATTTCATTTCCACATAGAGAGCTGTTTTTGGGAAACGTACAGAAATTCTGACTAAAGGGCAAGTGATGTGTGTGTGTGTGTGTGTATGGGTGTGTGTGTACAAAGTGTGATTCACTGCTTACATGCCCAGGGACCTGCAGTTAGCCAATAAATAAAGCAACGTTAATCATTCTCAAGGATTACTGTCTCACAAACATATACACAATACCTCCACACACAGAAAGTGGTGCCGTGACCCTGGATATTTGTTCATTCACACTCTACAGACACACAAACACATCAAGGTTCGGGCTCTTACAAATAGAGACAAAAGATCTAAAAATCCCCACACATGCCTACACACACACCAACACACAAGGGCAAACAGTCAACTCTTAAGACATGTTCTCGCTTAGACACACAAACACAAACTCCCACACACCACAGACCCACTACCAGTCTATTTCAGAAGTCCTTAAACTCCAGTGCCAAGCATTTTGGAACATGCCTGGTATAAGTAGGGGGCAGGGTTCATCACTTGGGACTTCTGCTCATGTGATCGAGGGTCACTGGTTCAAATCCTGATCCACTAAAAAGCAACACTAGGAAACTTCTATGTAATTAATACAAATATTAGGCAACACAACGGCCCTCACGACCACAGGTACTACAACGACCCTCACGACCACAAGCTCCATGATCCTCAAGACCACAAGCTCCACAACGACCCTCACAGTCACAAGCACCACTAACAACCCTCACGGATCAGAAGCTCCACAATGACCTCATGACCATAAGCCCACAACTAACTTCATGACCACAAGCTCCATGATCCTCATGACCACAAGCTCCACAATGACCCTCACAGTCACAAGCACCACAACAACCCTCACGACCGTAAGCTCCACAATGACCACTACAAGCTCCATACCCCACGACTACAAGCCCACAACGACCTCACAGTCACAAGCACCAACAACCCTCACTTAATCGAAGCTCCTGCATAAGCAATGACCCTCACGACCATAAGCTCCACAACGACCCTCATGACCACAAGCACCATGGCCCTCAGAACCACAAGCTCCATGACTCTCACGGTCACAAGTACCACAACGACTCTCATGACCACAAGCACCATGGCCCTCAGAACCACAAGCACCATGACCCTCATGGTCACAAGTACCACAACGACTTCACAAACCATGGGGCTCCATGGACCTTACGACTACAAGTAATTCACAATGACTTCACGGCCACAAACACCATGAGACTACAACCAAAAGCTCCATGACTCTAATGCACCACAAGTTTATGACCCCCTACAATCACAAGCACCACAACAACCTCAAGGAAGTCTATGACGCCACTACCACAAGCTCTAAGGACCTCTCGACCACAAGCTTCCATGACCACGACCACAAGCTTCATGACCTCAACATCACGTCAAGAGCCCCTACATAACCATATGTTTTCCTATGACGCCACGACCACAAGCTCTATGACCCTCATCACACAAGCTTCATGACCCCCTCACGACACAAGCTTATGACCTCACGATCATGAAGCTCCACACACTCATGACTACAAGCTCTATGACCCTCAAGACCATAAGCTTCATGACCCTCACGACCACAAGCTTCATGACCCTCACGACCACAAGCACCACAACGACCACTTAATTACAAGCCTCCATGACCTCAACACCACAAGCACACAACAACCCTCATGGCCATACAAACACTATGACCCCTATGACTACAAGCCCATGATCCTCAATGCACTACAAGCTTCCCACAACGACCCTCACAGTCACAAGCACCATTAACAACTCTCACGACCGTGAAGGTCCATAAATGACCCTCACGACCATAAGCTTCCATAAATTCACCCTATGACTACAAGCACCATGGCCCCAGAACCACAAGTCTACACTCACGTCACAAGTACTCATATTAACGCACTTCGGCGACTACAAGCACCAAGGTCTTCTAGAACTACAAGCACTATGGACCTCGCGGTCACAAGTACCACAACGCACTTCACAACCATAAGCTCCATGACCCTTGAACATGCATCATAAGCACCACAATGACTCTCACGGCCACAAACACCATGACCCTCACAACCAAAAGCTCCATGACCCTCACGACCACAAGCTTCATGACCCTCATACAATCACAAGCACCACAACAACCTCACAAGCTCCATGACGCCACGACTACAAGCTCTATGGACCTTCACCACAAGCCATGACCCCCACGCACTACAAGCTTACGCGACCTCACGACCACACGCCATGAGCTTCCCATAACTACAGCTCCATGACGCTCACGACCACAAGCTCTATGACCCTCACGACCACAAGCTTCATGACCCTCACGATCACAAGCTTTATGACCCCCACGATCACAAGCTCCATGACACCTCATGAATTACAAGCCTCTATGACCCTCAAGACCACAAGCCTATGACCTCAGCCACCACAAGCACCACAACGACCCTCACGACCACAAGCTCCATGACCCTCAACACCACAAGTACCACAACAACCCTCATGGCCACAAACACTATGACCATCATGACCCTTCACAAGCACAACGACTCTCAAGAACAAAACAATCCTAACCCTCAATATCATAACCCCCATAATAAACATGATCATAACCACCATGACCCTTTCAACCCATTGTTACCAACCCCGATACAACCATCTGAGCATTCTTAAAGAGATCACAGTCATTGCGTTGTTTTGGGGTGTACCGGTGTTTTCTCCTCAATATGCCAGGTTACTCAGGGCAAAGTCACATCAAGAAATTACACTCCCAGAGACCCAAATAACAATCTTAAGCCCTGAGGGCAGCAGGTTTCCCTGGCTGAAGGTGACTCTACTGCACACCGACAGGTCAGCAAACAACTTCAGGGAGAGAAAGGAAAACAGTGAAAATGGAAAAAGGCACTTAGAGGTCAAAGAAAAGGAGTTGTCTAAAATACCAAGAGCATAAAAAAAAAAATAATATAAATGTCAAACATGGATAGCTGTAAAAATATGACTGGCTTTACTTGGGCTCGAGCAGGAGAAGACTTTAAAAATCATTCCATAAAAAATTCACCAGCTCCACTTTCACACCCTTTTTAATAATGAAGAAGCTAGCCTATCAAGCACTCAGCACTGACAATGTTGCTCTAACTTTCCATCAATAGTTAGGAAATTGAGACACGTCATTTATTGCCCAGGACATGAACAAACTCTCCTACTTTGTCTTTAAACGAATATTTAAGTAGTCATTCTCCTTCCTCCTCTACTTCCATCGGGTCTATCCTCTTCCCACATTGTTGAGTGCTGAAGGGAATCAGCGTTTAAGTGAGCTTGGCCGAGAGCGACGGAGTCAAAGGTGCCACAGCAACCTTTAGATTAAATCACCATCCTCTCTCCAACCAGGCGAGTAGCAAAACACTCCGGCTGGGCGGACGGGATGGAGGTAGGGCTTCCCCGAGAGGATTTGCAGGGGGCAATTCTCCTCCTTGGCCAGCTCTGCCTAACCGGCCCTTAAGAGACACACACTTCCACCATACATTTTCTCTCTTGTCTCTCTAGAGAATCCTCTGTAATCCCTCTATCGCAACAGAGTCTTTGGGAAACAGACAGCACAGCAGAGACAGAAGGATGGGAAATGGAGGAGGGAAAGAGAGAGACAGATAGAGATAGAGAGAGCGAGAGAGAGAGAGAGAGAGAGAGAGAGGCCCCTTGGAGAACATCACACATCTGTTTCTTGTCTATGACAAATTCCCCTCCTCTCGCAGCCCAGCGAATGAGAAGTAAAGAGGATTAGAGGTTACAACAGAGGCGTGAAGAGGAGAAGCGAGGATGGAGCAATGTCTGGACATAACTTCATTGTTTACGTTTATTGCCTAAAGGTTGGCAAGACTATTTCCACACTCCAGTCAAACAATTATCTATGACCACGCAGTAAGTCATGTGCAAACCGTCAATTATCTCTCAACTAATCAGAAAGTAACTTATTAATTAATCAACTCCCGTAATCATGCCCTTAACCCAGTCTCAAGTCCTTCTAAAACCCAACCAAATGAACACTTAATGAAGCTAATACGGTGCTAATAGCACAGTTAATCTCTTTTAATATCAATTCATAGATAATAGCACCCCTTAATGAAGAGCTTCCGAGTCCGAGAGCATCTGCTGGGAATCTCATCCGTGAAGTGCTAATTGCAGTTTTAGACTGGCATCTGTTTTACTTTGCTCTTTCAGAGGAAAACACACTATTAGAAAATACATTGCATTAACCTACATTGCAGAGAGCACAGAGACCTGCGTGCTCCACACTGAGAAAAGACTGCTTGAGAAGAGTAGCTTTTAGCTGATCATTTCAAATATATTGCCCAAAGTGTCAGAATATCTATAAAATCTAGTTTGACACCTGCCTAGTGGTTTGGTGCAGACAAGACAAGAGTATGCTTGTTTTCAACCCTTAACCAGCATTAAAAAAAAGCAAACAACCATTGTAAACCAGTTTATTAATCCACACTAAAAATTATAGCTATATCTCTCATGACCATAACCCTCGATCATAAAGACCACGACCGCCATAATCCCATGACCCTCAACAACTGTCATGGCCACAGCAACAGCAATCGTGGGGGTTGTGCCCCAACAACCTTCAAAAAAGAGAGAATCAACATCATAAACCCTCTTATACACCATTATTACCATAATGTAGCATGACTATAACCAACTTGACCATGAAGACCACGTCCCTTTAGAACATAACCACCGTAACCCTCATGGACTGCTGCAGCACACTAGCAATGGGACCATCATGACTATATTGCATCCTGACCAAATGCCCATGAAACCCTCATGATCATGCAACTATTTTCAGACCAAATTATATGTCTTAAGGCCAGAGAGTCTCCTGGTGCAACAATGACCATAACAACTTTACTGTCATGACCTTAACAACCGTAGCTCTTACAGACCTAAAAGAATTCGGGGCATTTTTCTATACCTTTGTTTTTTGGGTTAGTCTAGTGTATGTAGAAGTTAGCCATAGTCTGCATAGCTTATGTTGTGTCTGTGACGTCCCAATTACTCAAATTTGTTATGGTTTGGATATGTAAATGCTGGATACCGCCTTGAACTGTAAACATTTCTGATGAAAAACTGACTTATGCCTGTAGAACTTTTACTTTTTTTTTGCTTTATGTAGTGTTTTATAGGTCTGCAGAATTTATATTATGCAGAAACATTTTATGGCTTAGTACTGTGAAGAAAAATAAGGTTAGTCGGAGGCAGAGACACTTTCTTAACCACTTGGTATCCTTCTGGAAATAGAATAAAATGATTTGATAACAAATAATATTTTTTCCTATTGATTACTCTCTAATGCCATAAAGTGGGGGAATTGATCAGTTGAAAATGAAGAAATACTAATGCTTTGTCTAATTATGAGTCAATTTGGACTCATTTTGGCCTATAAAATGAGCTGCTTTTGGCCTTTCTGGAAGAGAACTACATTTTTGTGATTGATGGCGAGCACTTACACACAATGCATGTGTTTACATCGCGAATCATTTGTATGCTTTCTGTAAGTTAAAGGGATTCAGAGTTATTAAAACACCAATTAATAAACAACTTAAAATGTGTGCGTCGATCTCAAAAATGGCATTTTATGTCTATGATGGTTGTAGACACACAAGTTATTCTCGTGGCTATGTCATCAACATCAAAACCATAAGACCCTAATCCTCAGGACCATAAGCATCATGGCCATAACAACCATATCCATAATATTATGACCATTAAGACCATTAGTGTCATGACCATAATAACCCTAACCATCATGACCAGCAGCCAATTACAATGATTAAATACACAATTTCATAAACCTATGTTGTTCTTCAGCTGCCTCAAATATACATCCCAATCCTTCCAGAAACTCCAAATCGGCGGCTACACAAATGCACCCATTAAACTCAACATATTCCTGAACTGAAAATGAATGCAGAGCAGCTCTACATGAAACGGTTACTATCCTGAAAGCATATCCGCCGACGACAACTTGCGAATCTTTATCTCTTCCCAAACAGATGTGGCGAGTCTTTCAGCTGTCGGCACTGTGCACACCTCCAAAAGCATCTTTAATTAATCCACACTGGATGCTTCCCGCTAATCCTGCGTGTTTGTGTGTGCTTACATAAGTCAGAGCAGACACGGCGCGTGGAATTCTCAACACATTCTAGAAGTCAATATCATGCCAAGGCGCTATAGCTGCCTGTTATTTTAAATGTTACATTGTTGTTGTGCAAAATTATTTTTGCACTTAGATGAACTTGAGTAATTTCGATGGAACCTATCGAGTGACAAACTCGATTTACAAAACCACCATTAGAGTACGCTAACAGAACTGGATAGTAGCTGAAATTGGAAATATCTGAGAGACACTCAAGTAAACCTAAATCACAACCCATTAAGAATGTGTTTGTAGTATTACTGAGTGGATATGGACACTCTCTGAAATGTTAAAACGCTATTACAAAGTTAATGAAATGTTTTAAATTTAAAGGTAATAAATGAAATAAAATAGACCATACAGCATTAAATCCACCAAAACCAAAAAGACCACTGTAAACCTCTGTAACCTTACCAAAGCCAAATAAGAATGTTTTTGCATGACTCTCATGCAGATATGAACAATATATGAGACATCAGAATATTGTTGCAAAGTTCCGCAGTTTCACTACTGAATTCACTTTTTTATTATTTCATTTTATTTACTTTTCAAAACATTTCCAGAAGTTTTGGGCATAATGAATTTAATGCAAATATTCAAAAAATATTCACAAAATAACACATGGTGGGCCGTAGATCACTGGCTTAGCTTGAATGGTGGTCATGAACCAGTTAAAACCCTGACCTAGAGAGACTGCATTTTATGACAAGGAGGTCAAAGGATCGACTATTAATGTGGGCATCATAATTTACAGTATAGTATCGGCAACATCTGACAGAACAAGCGTGACAGAAAAGCGGCCCAAGAAGGGCTTTGCATCTTTCCAGCAAAAATATCTGCTGACCAGAGACCGCTAACCAGTTTTCACGTACGAAGCAAGCAAGACTGTCGAATGCAAAACTTATCGAACTGGTCTAAATGCTTATGTTGATCACACTTCTACTTATGACTTAATCATCTGTATTAGTAAGTGAAATCTGCTCATGAAGCACATAAAAAACTCAAGTGTTTCTCAAAAAACAAAATTAAACGAAAATAGTGATTCACAAATAGTATTGAATGGTAACTGACGCAGGTCTGCTAATGGTGCATCTCAACTGGCACAGAGAAACAAAACATGTATGCTCTGTCGCCAAGGCTTGATCTCAACGCAACAAAGAGCAGATGTAGCATTTCCAAGGCTTTGTGCATGTTATAATAAAATATATACTGATTACAAGAGCATGCAAGTGCATCATCATCAGAGCCCATACATGCTTTAAACAAAGGATGTGGTTCCTGTTGCTTGTCCATTACAAGCAATCCAGATGTAGGTGACAGTCAGCCTATTTCCAATTTCTTCTTTTTCCTTCTAAATCCAGAGACATTCAATCACATAGTTCCAAACGTATAGAAATCCTTTTCTGTTATACTGGCAAACTTTTGATATATTTTCGTCTTTCATCATTTACTTTTATAGCATTTAGCAGTCTCCCTGACCCTTATCAACTTGGGATAAGGGTCGTACTGGTGGCGTTCTGGGCTCAAACACACTGTTGGTTTTTAGGCTATAGTGGGATTTGATCATTTGTCACTGTTCTTCCAAATTTCCAATATGGTCACCGCCATATTCCATGCACCAATTACGTATAGTCTCCCTGCAGCACTCCTTGCTGATGGATCTTGCTCGGAGGGGTCAAATGGTGGTGGTGCTGATGTAGAAAAGAGCCAGATTCCAAGACACAACCTCATGGTTGGGGTGTTGGTGACCTAGTGTTTAGGACACTCACCTATGGACCAAGAGGTTGTGTGGGTTTGAACTTCCAGTTGTAATGGAGGTACCTGTGAGTGTGTCCCCAAGCAATGCCAAACGCTACCGTCTGCTGCTTCAAAGATGAGTCGGATGCAGAGGTTACATTTCGTTGTGATGCACTGTGTGCTGTGCTGTGTTCACAATGACACACAATCAGGATTATACAAAGGGATTATAATGCCCCTTTATTCTGTGAAAATACGGTACGCTCTGTGAACCTTTGGTAGTAAAAATAAGACAACGCTGTTTTTGACTTCTCCAGGGCTGACTTTTCATTGAATGACAAAGGCACCAAGAATGCGGATTGATGCACGCTTCAAAGGCTGAAAATCTTAAAAAGGTGTACCACAAAAGGGCACATATAACACTCATGTCAACAACACAGAAAAGCGAGACAGCCGTTGCTTAAAACCCAGCTTATTTTCTGACATACATACTAACAAGACAGAAAAAGCATGATAAGAGTGCTCTTACCTACCATAATACTATTAAGTGCTTCAGTATGGGTTCGACACAGCCCAGCCATGCAAAAACACGCACTTGAAGGTTAAGATGTTTGCGCATTTAGGGCAGGAAAGTTAATTATGAAAGACATTTCAGAACGCTTCTACTGCGGCTCAATACCAGGGCCTAAAAATAACGGAAGACAGAAGGAGGGACCGATAAAATTTCCTATAAAATGGACTTGAAGAAGAATAGCTGATTTCCAATAAACAGGTGGATCGACAAATCCCTAATGGTGGCGCTGGCCCTGGTGTCCAAGATGGGAGAGTACAATTTTTTTACCTGAAAATATTAAGAAGAGGTTTACAGCTGGCCTACTGACAACAAACGCAATAGCCTGGACCTCTACGCCAAAAACGGTGCAAGGTGCAATGGTGCAACCAAAAAAGGAAAGAAAAAGAAGAAGGAGTAGAAGCGGCAAGGTCAGGTTAAAGGTCTGCTTTACTCTCTTGCTCTAATGCTGCATTCCCAAACACACGTCGGCTCACTTTATCTTCACGCATTACAGCTATAAGCTCTGGTGACTATCTCCACTTTCTTTAAGGCATGAGTCACATCTGATAACACACCAGCCACTCTTTTTTTATTCTCTCCCCATGCTCTTTTGCTGTCACTCTGTCTGTCCCTTCTATTCTTTTCTCTGTTTGTTTCTTGCATATATCACTTCCTCCTTCTCTTTTCTCCTTGTTTTGCTCTTTTTCTCTTCTCTTTATCCCACTCTTTATTCTCATCCTTTTCTCCTTTGTTCCGCTATCTGCTTTTTGGTCTTTCTTCTTGCACCTTTTCTTTCTTTGTCCTTGCTTATAATTTCCTCTCCTTCCTGCCGCCCATCTGTTTTCTTTGTCTCTGTTTTTTTTCTTGCCTTTTCTCTCCTCTCTCTTTCTCCTCCCCATCCCCCTCTACTCCTCACCCTCCTCCTCTTTCTCCCATCTGCCACAACCACTGTCCTCTGCACCTCCCTCTCCCCCACTTCCTCTCCTCCTCCTCCTCCTTCACTCCCCCGCCCTCCTCTCATGTCTTTCTCCTGACTTCTCCGCCATCCACTGCCCCTCTCCCTCTTCACCACCCTCCCTCTCCCCCACTCTCCTCCCTCCTCCTCCCTTCACCCCCGCACCCTCTTTTCTCCTCCTCTTTCTCTCATGCTCTTTCTCCTCTTTCTTCACCTCTCCACACCATCCACTGCCCTCTCCTCTCACCACCCTCCCTCCCCCCCACTTCCTCTCCTCCTCCTCCTCCTCCTCCCTTCACCCCCCCAATCTCCCTCCTCCCTCTCTCAAGGCTCCTTCTTCACCTCTCCTCTTTCCCTCTCCTCCTCCCCCACTCCTCTTGTCTCTCTCCTCCTCACTCCCTCCCTCCTCTCTCCCCCCACTCTGCCCCCCACTCTCCTCCCTCCATCACTCCCTTCCTCCTCTCTCTCTCCTTCCTCCTCTTTCCTCCCCATCACCCTCCCTCTCTCCCCACTCTCCTCCATCCTCCTTCCTCCTTCCTCTACCGCCCTCCCTCTCTCCCCTCACTCCTCCCACCTCTTTCTCTCCCTCCTCCCTCTCCTCCCTCTCACCCACTCTCCCCCCTCCCCGACTCTCTCTCCTCCCTCATTACCTCCTCTTTCCCCCCTCCTCTATCACCCTCCCTCTCTCCCCCACTTCCTCTCTCCTCCCTCCATCCCTCCCCTTCCTCCTCCTTCCCCCCTCCTCTACTGCCCTCCCTCTCTCCCTCACTTCCTCCCACCTCTCTTTCTCTCCCTCTCCCTCCTCTCCTCCTCTCTCACCCACTTCCTCTCCCTTCCTCCTCTCTCTCCCCCCCCCCTCCTCTCTCTTTCTCTTCCTCCATTTCAGATCTGCCACTCTTAAAGGAGTCCGGATTTGGCAGGGAGAATAAAATCCGGGCGTATAATCGCAGTTTGGCAGCCGTGTTTATTCCCTGCTGAATTTAAATGGGATAACGCTGGAGCTGGCAACACGGTTTGCCAGGATTTTAGGAAACAATGTGTTTGTCTCCCTATGTTGTTAAAAAAACCAAGAGCCCCATGGTTTGTGATGAAGGGGACTGTAATCTGTATTGGTTCCTAATTTCAGTGAAAAGTATTTATCTTTGAAGCTTGTTTTCAGGAGAGAATTCGGTGGAAAAAAACAGTAGCACCCCAAAAAACTTATTCCAGTTATCGCTAATGAGGAATGACTGTTCCTAACGTCACTTCATTTTATTTTAGATAAACTCCCTCTTTCTGTCAAAATAGTTTTACTCTCCACTATAAGCCTCAACTCCTGCTAAATTAAATAATTTTAACACAAACAGAAACAACCGGAGCGAGCAATGGTCGTGAATCTGGTGTCAACTGCTAAAATCCTAGGGGTTGAATTACAGGTGAATCCTTAAGGTCGAGAGGGAAGAGTAGCGTGAAAGTGAAAGTGAGTGATTGTCATTGTGAACACACCACAGCACAGCTCACAGTGAACCACAACAAAATGTGACCTCTGCATTTGACCCATCTGTGAAGGAGCAGTGAGCAGTTGACCAGGGCAGCATCTGTAGAGCAGAGCTTGGGGACAGTACTATGCTCATGAGTACCTAAGTGATCCAAAACTTGAACTGGCAACCTTCCAATCACGAGGCCAACGCCCTAACCATTGCACTACCAACTGCCCCAAGTGAATGTATCCGCTCAGTTTTGGTATTCAGATGCAGCAGATTGCGTTCATGTCTGCTATAATAAAGCAGATTTAAGTAATTGTAAAGGCACAAATAAGGTGAAGAAGGTGGGTCAAAATATTGAGTGAGACCACGAAATGTTCTTGTCTAGAAAAGTTGTCTTCACGCTGATGCAGCAAATTTTTTACATCAGCTGCTCTTCCTGAAGTAATTTCCAATCTATCTAGGCTTGGTACCAGCTTTAAGATATGCAAAAATATCATGAACTAGGTTCCATTTTCCTTAAACTAAACAATTACGGCAATTTCATCAAGCAAACAGCTGGCAACTTCAAGCTCATAAAGTCTATCCTTTATGTTGATGTTGACAAAAAAAAGGTGTGCAGGATTTTTTGGTATCACCCTTTGTCTTCATCTAAAAATTGTACCCTGATCATCATCATCATTATCATCATCATCATCATCATCATCATCATCATGCATGGCCATGTTCCAGTCATCTCTAAAGGTAAAGATTACTGCTGTTCTTCAGCAGAACCCCTCCACACTGGTGTTGCAGCTGCATGACTTAATCTCGCTTTAATCTCCACCAGATGTTCAAGAAAAAAGCTTGTGGTGTTCCAACCAACAAGCGCACAAGTAATGCTGACATGCAAATACAGTAGTGTAATTAAAGATCATATTGGTAGTCCACTAATCTGATGATTATTTTTCCAACTCCTCAGTGATTATGTCAGAAATGATTGTTTTGGCCAATTAACCCATTTAACTGATCAAAAATCTAGCAACAGAATTATTGATAAGCAGTGTTGGAGAGCCAGTAAAACTACTAATCTATGTTTTTAGTAAGTTATCAAAGCAAAGCAAAGCTATATTTTGAATGCTGTAACTTTTCCAACAACTTTTTCGACACATAGCAACATAGTGTGGCAAACTGCTACACTTACAAAAAATAAAAAACCTTGAATTGGCAGAAGTGGCATCTGATACTACCATTTCTAAACAATGCACACACATTGCACTACAGTGTGCTCTTTGCACCTGCGAGATGGAGTCGGAGGATGGAGTCAAAATATTAAGTATTACTGGTAAGATGGATTGGATGTAGTTCCTTTATCTCTGTGGCTTATATGTTAAAACAGTAGCTTGCCTGTAACTTGTATGCAACAGATTTTACTGAATGAATTCATACACACAATAAAAAATGCTAATTGGCAGTGCAAAAACAGGGGCAGTTGGTAGCATAACAGTTAGGGTGTTTACTCTGTGATCAGCAGGTTGTTGGTTCAAATTCCGGACCGGTAAAGGTACCACTGAGGTACTCACAAGCAAGGTACCTTCCCCAAACACTGTTCCCCCGGGTGCTGTCCATGTCAGCGTTCACAATGACAAATAACTCCCTTTCACTAATACTCAAAAATACCTCATAGTTGATCTATGATCAGTAAACTATGTTTTTCATATTTGTATTTTCAAAAGTGCATATTTATTTGGGTATTGTTGTCATTTCATCATGTAAAAAGTTTATGGAATTTTTAAAGCAAAAATTAACTGTAGAGAAGGTGTATTTTTGGGAAGTATATTTTTCTACCTTGTTTTTGAAATTTACAGTACTGACCAAAAGTCTTTAGAAAGCTCCCATTTCATTACATTTTCCTAGGAGCATGAGACAGTAGATACTGTGATTTATTGCAATGTGTAAACAAACATGCAAATATTATTCATGACTATACTGGCTCTCTGGAATCAAAATATGAAGAAAGGAGGCTCAAAACATCCGCTCAGTACTAATGCATCTTATGAATTATTTTATTTGCTCAACTTTTATTTCAGTTTACTAAGGGGTGAGCCAGTTTACACTGCCCTTTCCTTATTCTTGTATAACATAATATTGGACAAAATAAGGAAGAACACCTTGAACAACAAAGATGTTACAGGAAAATGTGTCCGTTTACAACAGACATGAGAACGATACGGATGGAAGCTCCTGCTCTGACTGATTCCCGGGTCTCCGATGAGCAAATATGAATATGTGCTGCTATTGATCCCACTACAGTATGGTCGATAGTTTGTGGTGTTGACTGCGTTACAGATGCCTCCAGAATTATTGGATAGTCCTCCCTCACACTCGCAGCACAACATCATGCTGATCAACTACAAAGGGTCTGGTGGGTATGCGGGCGGTGCTGATAACTCTGGAGGGCGTCACATGTGGCGTGTTTTCTCCTTGTATGTAGGCCAAATGTGGTGATGGCCTCATTTACTTCCTTATAGCAACATTAAAGAGTGGATTTGACTTACTGTTAGAAACGCCATGCAGATTTCAATACTGACAAGTCCTGCATATTAATTCATGGTCACTAAACAGGAAGGGTGTAAATCACAAGATGATTATTATATTGATTTAACGGACAACGTTAAATCCAATGTTTGTCAATATCACAAAGACCATCTCAATTTGATTCAGTTCAGGAGCCAGCGATACATATGAGAAAATATATCAAATCACTAAAAGAATAACTAAAATATCATTTTGCATTTTTCACTGAGCTATGGCCCACAGTAGCCTGTGTTATTGTGCTTAATAAAAGTTGTGACAAAACCAGCTGAGGTCTCCACACTTGCTCGGACTAGGAACGTTACAATACATATGATGTCTAACTGGTTTTTCATTTTGGATCGATGATATGGGTTCTTTGATCACTGACGAAGAATGCTGTTATGATGCAGCTTGATTCTAAACTTTCTACTCAACAATATTTTTGAGCTGTTAGGAACTAAGCCTAGGCCTGGAAAATAAATGAAAAATGTTTCTAAAACCACATTTAGAACCTCTCACTGACCCGAACTTGCTCATATAGGTTATAAACTGTCCTGTTAAAAAATACACATTCTACATATGTTCAGTTGCTAGCTTGCAACCTGTTCAACATAAAGAAAAAGATATTAAAAGCATATATACATATATGATCCATGTTCTGAAGGCTGCCTGTGAATCTGCTCAAATCTCCAAAACAAGCTGTGCAGGGGTTTATGGGAAACTGCGATCTGGTTGTGTAGAGAAAGTAGGAGAGTAAATCACAAGTTTCATTACAATACAATATTACACTGATTCGACAGAAAACAATGCAATGTCGACGAATACCACCAAGTCTGATATGATATAATTTCCATTCGATTAAATACAGGAGCCAGTAATCAATATGTCTCTTCACTAAATGTCACTTGTGTACTATATTATTGCATTTGTTCTGTATTTATTGTGTTGCTTGTTGCACATTCTGTCCTGTTGAATGTAATGTTTCTGTGTTACTATATGTTACACCGGGGCCATGGGGAAACGCTGTCTCATCATACTTTGTACTTGTATAAAGCGACTGATGACAATAAAGTACCTTGAACCTTGAACTTGAAACTTGAATATGTGACCCTCCATGGCAAAACCAGTCGCTTCTCTCAAATTTTCAAAAGTGAGTTATGTTTTCATGAAAGGGCATAATCAATCTTCAAAACAATACCTATATCGAATGAATCAGACAACATATGACTGAGATATCAACATCAACGGCAAGTGAGAAACGGAGAAATCTGCCTTTGACTATCTGACTATCGCCGTAGCACTCACAGACGCTTGGTGCGGTCGCAGCTACGTTTGTATTTACGATAGCCTACGCTGCATTCACAGCCACACGGATAGCCTACCTGCGTTAGGTTAACGGAACTCGGGAGACGAAGATGGATTCCGGAGAAATATCTTCACACTAGTCAACGAGTGGATTTACGGTAAATATTGAAGTAGAGCGGACAAAACAGAAACCTTTAACATTCTGCTGGAATTGAATTCCTCACCTCAAGAAAGTCACGTTTTTAGGATGGAAAGGTTAAGTTTTTCAGCCAAATTTATTCACAACAGTACAGTATAGACCTTCTACTGTTTCAAAACACTAAAAACAAAAAATCCAACATTTTACCCCATGTTGTTTTTCTCGGAAACCTCTGTTGCGACAAGCGGTTTTGCCGTGCAGAGTCACATATAATATGCAGATTTAACACCATCACTTCCATTCATGTCAAATCATATCAAAGATAACTCAACTATCAATTGACATTTTGATTCCAGAGCTCAAACAGACCATCTTTTAATAAATCATCTGTTCAACACAATGGGACTTCACATGAACTAACCGTTATGCTAGTAACTGCACCGTGGCTGGGAATTGCATTAGTTTTGTTCTGTAATCCAACATGGCCACTTATTTGTTTTAGTTTGTACACTTTTACTGATGGGTCATGATCAGTTCGAACAAAGATATCTGAAGAATTGCTTATTGGTATTCTTCAGCAGTAACTGGCTGCATTATTTGATTTTCCACTGACAGCGCTGACGGAACGCTGATCTCAGTTGCAAATAGCTCTCAGACAAAGAAATTTAAGCTACGTATTGGGAGCGTCTTTGCACACAAACGGGCTGGAGCGGAGCCAGGACGTGTACCGAGGTTAAACTCGGAACAGAACCGTGCTAAACCTCCAACATTACATTTTTTTCTCAGAGGCCGAAAGGGCTGCCAGGTGGGAACTGATCCGAGACCTCTATTAATAATTGAGCATTTCTAATATGGTTATGACCAGTTTTTGCATTAGAGGAATTTGGACAAACTGCCAAACTGTCTGAGAGCTGCACATATTTTGCATTAATGAAAGTGGTCCGTGTTCATATGAGTGTTTTATGAACAAACACTCACTACATTTACTTGTATAGAATTTAGCTAACACTTATGCAGAGCGACTTACATTTTCCTAATTTCAGGGAGACCAACCAGTGGTTAAAGGTCTTGCTCAGGGACCCAGTGATGGTAGTGCTGGAGGTAGAATGCAAACCCATGACCTCTTGGTCCAGAGGTAGGTATCCTAAACACAAAACCACCTCAAACTGATGTCCTTCATGCAGCATTTATAAAAGATGTTTTCCTTCAACATTCTCAACTAAAATACAATCATTTCAGGCAAAAGTCAAAATAATTCACATTACAGAAATCAAAACTGAATTAATTTAAAATGCTGATGACATTTTCAGCTTTAACCTCATCAGCTATGTAGACCGGTCACAACAACCCTAGATATGTATTTGCAAGGATTCACTCAATTTGAAGCATTTACTGGCAATAATCCTGCAAGCAAGAAAAGGTTCATTCATGTGTGTTTTAAGTCATGTTTACACTTTGCAATTTGGGGTTTTTAGCTCCTATTTCTATTTATAGGCAAAAAAAACAGCAACAGTGTGCAACATCAGACATGAAATCTGATGGTGAAAACAGCTTCTGTCAAGCAGAAATATTTGCCCAAGCTCGGGCAGCATAAACAGCAGAACATGTGCAATCTCCAGAAATATATTGCTCAGCAAAGAAGAAAAACAACAAAGGCAGCAACAGGGCTCATTTGGACGGAGGAGATGAAGGTGGAGACTGGTGGAGTTTGTGGCAAGAACACAGAGGCCACAGAATAATCATGACATCAATAACCAAGCACTATGACCCCTGCAACATCTCGCTAGTGCTGCTCTATGAAACAATGAATCAAAAGGGGAGCTCAACTATCCTCTGACATTTTACTCCCGAGTTCAACCTGACATTTAAATGAAAAACAATCTTCTTCTTTAATAAACATGTGACAATATATATGAGCATTTCATTTTCAATCAAATGCCACGAGCTTGTTGATCACTGAATCAAGATGGATTATCGTTACGGCCCTAAGAGACAGTTGGGAGTTGCATTTGGTCATGCTCTTTGAGACCCAGAAACCATCTTTTTGACTATTTTTGCATTAGTTTGTGCAGTTTTGTCTTGATGGACATCTGGTGGGTTGAAAAATTCTAAAAGGCTACTTTCAATCAAATTTTTACTAAAGTCATATGTAGTGATCAATATTGTCAGACATTTTAGCTCAAATGGATGACAATGGTTTGCAAAAGAGCACAACAAAGGCTTTAAATAAGACAGCCTGAGACAAAAAGTGATTCAATAGTAATAATTCAGGAATTGATTATTGGCTATTGATTGGATCTTTCATCTTGTCATCATGACCATAGGGTAAAAATGATTATTTAGGAACACTGATGGAATAAACGACGACACTTAAGCCCACAACAGCAAAAACATTATATGGATCTCAACTTGCCAGTGATAAATACCTGTTTAAAATGCAAGACAATGAATGTTCACTACCTAAAATTATGCCAAAAAAGAGGCAAAGCCTGAACCAATCAGTATTAGGAAATGAGGAAATTCCAAAGGCAATGAAAGTCAAGGGAAATGGGTGATCTTTTAAATTTCCTCTTTATAATTCCTAATCGAACTTCCCTGCTATTTCACCAGCCACTATTTCTAGCATTCCTCCCCAGACGGAACCTTCTTTGCTTCATTATTTCCCGTGTTACTTTCCCCCAGATCCATTTTTAACACACATTTCAAGCCCACGCGCCTTGTGTTGACCGGAGGGGTTAGCTATGTGTTTATATCCTGCTCTGTTTGTTTTATCTCCATGTCAGGGAAAAAAAGAGCTATAATAATAGCAGCATCTCTCATCCCCACGTGAGCCGACCACGCACACACACACACACACACACGAACGCACACACACGAACGCACACACACGAACGCACACACACGAACGCACACACACGAACGCACACACACTCCTTCCCCCTCCTCCATCAATGATGCTATCGAGGAACTGAAGCTACAACAGCAACTGGCTGGCTGCTTCTGGCCGGCGAGACTTGGCTCATAAACGGCAATAAGAAGGGCGAGAGATACGATCTTTACATGTCTGCACTGAAATTCCGACATGGTCATGAGAGGAGAGAAGCTACAGAGTTATAAAGCTGGACCAGCGTGATTCAAACTGTCAAAAGGAAGGTGATCTGGTCAAACTCCTCTGTTTCCCACTGCTCTTCCTCTGTTACTATACAAAAGAGAAAGTACTGACTGAGCAATCACTGTTCTTCCTGATTAGGTGATACTGATTTTTGATGAGTTCTATATTTTTGATATCAGTTATCTGCCTGAGTCAACCTTGGTGTCGGAGTTGATGATCGTGATGTTTCATGGCATTTTATGACTAATTATTGATGAGTTACTAACATTTATAACTTGCAAAAACTGCCTGAGACAAGGGGAGAAGAAAAGCTGAGCAAGACTTGTTTATCATTGCCTATTAATACTTTAAAAACTACAACCTAATGAACAACCTGATCATAAAGCCTGAATCGCTCTTTATAAAGGGAGTCTTACTGTAAAGTAGGAAGACGATATGGACTGACATTGGTGCCTATCCAGTTTAACTCAAAAGGTAATCACAAACTGGTATTATTTATACACATTTATATATCTATATAATATTTCTATATTTCATTTTTGGATCTAACTGAACAGAAACAACTTTAGGACGCATTAAATCAAGAACTGCATCTAAACATTAATGAACGGAAGTAGGGCTGCAACTAACGATTATTTTATTAATCCATTCATAAAATAATAATTCAATTACTTGATTATTAACTGGATAAAAAGAAGAAAAAAAAGCTATTTAATTTCCAGCATTTTTTAATAAAACGAACTGTTTCTGTTTTCTATATTCATTTTTTATTCTCTAACATTATAAAATGAAAAAAAAAATTGGTTCATTGAAAATGCAAAAATATTGGTGTTTTGGCCATTTTAGCCAATTTAGACTCATTTTGGCCTATAACTCATTTTTGACTCATTTCTGGAAGAGAACTACATTTTTACACCAGATGGCGTTCCACATGAGAGTCGTGAGAGTGCTAACAAACATTTTTACTTCCTGTACAAGAAATTGACTGATTCTGGCTTAAAAGAAGCAAAGCAGAAGGCAAGGTTTAGTCAGAACATGGACTGTGGAACCTATTGAATGAATACTTGATAGTTTTTTTTTAAATATATATTGTTCATATTTTGGCACTAAATATATGGCCCTGGCCTAAATGTTTGCACAGGAAGTTTCAAAGTAGCAAAGATTGCAGTTT
Source organism: Distichodus sexfasciatus (assembly GCA_032718565.1). Taxonomy (NCBI): domain Eukaryota; kingdom Metazoa; phylum Chordata; class Actinopteri; order Characiformes; family Distichodontidae; genus Distichodus; species Distichodus sexfasciatus. The sequence continues at coordinate 2,938,988 of JAVGVS010000044.1, forward strand.
CCGTAGGAAGCCATGCAACTTTGGAACTTGGATTTGGAGATATCTTGCAAAATTGTTCATTGTGGATTATCTACACAAATAACTCAAATCCAAAAACATCACCATAGTGGTGAAACCATACTAGAAAATACTAAATAAGTCAATCTCAGGATGGTTCATGGACAGGTAAAGAAATCTTGTAATCCCGTCCAAAGATGAGAAGCTGGATGGAATTAACATGGCATAAATACAGCAGCCGCTGTTGGGATGTCACACAGCGGTCGCTCATTGTTGTCCATAAAATTGTTTTCATAAAGGATAGAAATCGAACCCAAAGGACAGATCAAGAAATGAACATTCTTGTTCTTGAATGCACAGTGGATAAGCGGCTTAACAAACCGACATGCAAATAAACTTCATTCTTCATAAAGAAACAGAACTACATACTAACCGTACAAACAGTAATCATGGCGCCCCTTGTGGCCAAAAAAGGAATGGTTGCCTTAATAGTGGAAACAAAAGAGGAAACAATATTTTTTTGGATCTGAATAAAGGGGAAAAGTGGCAATAAAAAGAAGATATACAGCGGTCACAATACTTAAATGTAACACAGCAATTACAACATCTTAGAGATGAAGCACGTACACTTAACCACTGTAACGGCAGGCGGGTGAACCCAAACGCAGAGTCGACAGAACCAGGTCGCAGACACAGGGGAAATTGACAAAACGTAGTGAGTTTATTCAAACGAAGGTCAGAACCAGAAAACACAGTCCACGGAGCAAACGAATCCAAATCGCCAGAGGCAAAAGGGTAGTCCAAAACCAGAAAGCAAGGGTCGAAACAGAGGCAGGCAAGCACAAATAACGCTCGGTAAGTCGCACTAGGCATAACAATACTTTGCAGAGAACAGTTGTAAATGAAGGTCTTTAAATACAGGTAAAATGGCTATGATAGGCTAAAATTCTGGTGACGTTGATCTGGTAAGCCGAGGTCGTTGTGAAGGTCTGGAGCTGGAGTCCGATGAGGCGGACTCCTCCCTTGGTCTGGGCTGGGATCTTACAACCACCATGAAGGAACAGTGGGCAGCTGACAAGGGCAGCATCTGGAGAGCATAGTTTGGGGAGGGTACTATTCTCATGAGTACCTAAGCGGTCCAGAACTTGAACTGGCAACCTTCCGATCACGAAGCGAATGCCCTAACCATTACACTACCAACTGCCCCAAGTAAATGTATCTGCTTGACATGGGCAGCGCCCAATGAGCAGTGCTTGGGGACAGTACCTTGCTCAGAAGTACCTCAGTAGTACCTTTACCGGTCCAGGATTTGAAACGCCGACCTTCCAGTCACAGGGGCAATTCTCTACCCGTTATGATACTGACTGCCCCAAGAAAAACATGAGGTAATGTGTTCAGATCTTTTAATGTGAGTACTGCTGCATTTCGGCCATCTTTTCGTTTAGCTATTATTCTTCTGTTGCCTGACGTCAGGTCTTTCTGCTTTGTCTTTTAGCCATTAGACGCAACTCAGCATTTCATTTTGCATTTCCGCTTTGCATCGGCAGTAATGAGAGGATAAAACGCGACTCCATTCCCACAGCGAGTGAGAAGTTACACCAGGTGAGTCCCGGTTTGACCGAGCCAGAGTTATTCGGGTCAGGTGGCCTCTGAAAAACAAAAAAACCCTCCCTAACGTGTGTATGAGAGGAGAGGTGAGGACCTGGCCTACAACGCGAGGTGAGGTGTGTGCAGTTGGAAGGTCTGCCGTCGCTTAATCGCCTTCCGCTTTAAGCCCCTCTCGCTGACTGCTGGGAGAATGATATTTGTTAGCGTGGAAACGTAACGGAACGTTCTGGAGGATTAGAAAAATGAAGGAGGAGCTGAACTAGATCTCTCTGTTTGGCCAAATGGACTAACGGCAGTGACGTTGCCGTGGCGATAGTAACAGCGCCAGCAGTATTTATGAAAAGTCTAGATTAACCTCCATTTCATTATAATTAGATGGAGAAGTCTCTCCTCTTTCTCCATCTATGAAACACACACACATACACACAGACACACACACTTTATTACACAACAGTGGGGATTTGTGTGGTGTCGCTCCGTTTTACATTTGCGTGTCTATTTGTTTGGGTTTGTAGCTGTCCTGAACCAAATCCAGCAAGCTAAATGGATCCCGCTTTGGACGGATGCCTCTTAATGCCCTTAAACTACAAATAAAGACTTTTTGCTTTAGACAAATGTTTAACTGAATTCAGTTCAAGTTTATTTATATAGCGCTCTTTACAACAGACATTACATATAACTGACCCAAGCCCCCAACAAGCAAGCCTGAGGCGACAGTGGCAAGGAAAAACTCCCTCTAGCAGGAAAAAACCATGAGAGGAACCAAGACTTGGAAGGGGACTCCATCCTCCTCTGGGCGTTCAAGATTACATATTAATTTTGCACTCAGTTGATGTTCACAAAAAGTCCCAAAAAAGGTCCCGGCAGGTTCCAGATGATGGAGTTTCTAAATGTGATCTCCAGTCCAAGCCTAAAGTAATATTTTAACACTTTTAGAGCTGAAGTGTAAATGCATATGATCAAAGGTCACCAAACTTAAGCATATCTATTACTACTGAAGTTTAAAGATGAATACGTCCAAGTCTTGCCTTGTCTTTGGGTGCTTTCATACGTAGCTTGTGGTTCCGATACAGGGAGCGTTACCTCTGGGAGCGGTTTGTCTGGACATTTGTGAACGCAGCAACATACTCCGTACCAGAACAAATCAACCGGGTTGAGGTCGCTCGGAGAGAGTGGTCTCACAACGCGTGCAATGGTTCACACAAACGGTTGGGGTAACGGTTGGGGTATTCGCTCTGTGATCTGAAGGTTGCTGGTTTGAATCCCCGGACCGGTAAAGTTACCACTGAGGTCACATTTCATTGTGGTGCATTGTGTGCTGTGCAGTGGTGTGTTCACAATGACAGACAATCACTCACTTTTACTTTCAACTTCCCCATGAACCGACTGAACTACCCTGTATTGTTGCAAACATATTCATGACCAAAACACCGCACTGTCACAATATTGCCACTGCCAGCCGTAAACACTTTTACTAATCTCATGGCGACCAAGATGAGTCGTGGAGCTCTATAGAAGGAGGAGGAAGTACAACGGCTTGATTTTCCTTCTCTGTCCTAATTACACCGCACTCAGATCCATAAACAGTGGTCCGATGTTATGTTTAAAGTACATACCGAACAACCCGGCCTCTTTCGTGTTTGTTGCTGGAGATAAATACGTCCCGGAGATGCGAGCAATGATCTGCGGGCTTTTTTTTGAGGGCGGTCATCAGTGGTGGGGCTTTGGGTGGGGGGCTCAGTCTTGACAGAACTTTCATTCTGTCACGACTGAGCTGTTTTCTTTCCCCTCATAAATTTCTAATGAGAGAAACGGCAGCCGGCCGCTCACCTACAGGAAAGGACCATACATACGGACACACACAAAAAAAGGAGGAGGAGGAGGAGGAGGAGGAGGAGGAGGAGGCGTAGACGCAGTGTTTAATAGCTGATTACAGCGAGCGAGAGGGATGGAGAGCGAAGCGGGAGAGAATCTTCATGGAGCAAACAGCTTGATAATCGTCTTTTAACAAGATGAGTGATCAGGCCTTTTGTCGAGGTGTCAGAGCCTCGCAATCAATGGCGGTAATTTAGCCCCCGTGAGCACAGATGCCCCTTCTGCTCTTTATACGACCTGAACTGTTCATCACACACACACTCTCGCTCACACGCACACACACCCCTGAGTGCAGGCCAGCAATACGGGAGAGGAAGGGGAAAAATTGCAGGATGAATTTCTGTTAAAAAAATTTTGAACAATTGTAAACAGAAGATCAAAAATATAAAATATACAAAAAGGATGCAGGCAGATTGGGGAAGGTGAGGTGAGCGTTCAAGCCGCTTTCCCCGTCCCCACGCGAATCAGGCAAAAGGTTTACAGAAGAGCCGAATTTGACATTTCCATTCTGCCAGAGGGTGATGACTATTAGACGAAACTTCACATGACCGATCTGCATGTGCAGACAAGGAAAAAAGTAGGGGCGGGGGAAACGAAAAAGTGTGAGGTTTCCATTGCAAAAGACGCTGAAATGATTCACAATTTGATGCAAAGCAGGAACCAGGCCCACGAAACAGCACAGATGTTGTCCTTATGATACAAAATCTGTTATAACAGGTAATACAATAAGATAAATATCATGATACGGGACCGTTTTAAATATTGTTCATTGAGCTAATGACATTAAAACCACCTCAAAACTAGGACAGGAACATGTCCAAACATGCTCAGGTTATACCGTGCCCACATGATGGTGATTTGTGCCCCAGTCAGGATCTCATCATTTTAGTAATTAAAGGAGCTTGAGAACTAGCATAACATGTGACCCTCCACGGCAAAACCAGTCGCTTGTCGCAAATTTTCAAAATTGAGTTACGTTTTCATGAAAGGGCATAAATCAACTTTCAAAACGATACCTATATCGAATGAATCGGACGACATATGACTGAGATATCAACATTCAAAGGAGTCGGGTTTCTCCTGTCACGCCAAGTGAGAAACGGAGAAATCTGCCTTTGAAGTTGACTATCGCCGTAGCACTCACAGACACTTGGTGCGGTCGCGGCTACGTTTGTATTTACGGTAGCCTACGCTGCATTCACAGCCACACGGATAGCCTACCTGCGTTAGGTTAACTGAACTCGGGAGACGAAGATGGATTCCGGAGAAATATCTTCACGCTAGTCAACCAGTGGATTTACGGTAAATATTACGTAAATATTGAAGTAGAGCGGTCAAAACAGAAACTTTTAACATTCTGCTGGAATTGAATTCCTCACCTCAAGAAAGTCACGTTTTTAGGATGGAAAGGGTCAGTTTTTCAGCCAAATTTATTCACAACAGTACAGTACAGACCTTCCACTGTTTCAAAACACTAAAAACAAAAAATCCAAAATTTTACCCCACGCAACATAAACGGTCATTTTTCTCGGAAACCTCCGTTGCGACAAGCGACTGGTTTTGCCGTGGAGGGTCACATATATTATGTCTTTATGGAAGAGAACTACATTCCCCACAATCCCCTGAGTAGGAATCAGAGCCACGTCACATTAATGTGATGGATGCACATCCAGATTAAACACTGAAAATATCAAATAAACAGCTGTATTGTAGAGTAGAACGCTGGCTGTTGGCTGTTGTTATTTATCGATTTGTCTGTAATGGGCGTGCGTGAAATGTATTACTTGATGTTCTGTATAGTCATACACAATATAGATACTGAGTACATGTGGCGTATCATGATCCCTACTTTGAAGATTCCATTCTGAATCAGTGAATTGTAAGCGTGAGTCAACCTTCTGCATGGCTCCAGTGTAAGTGCTGGTGTCTCTGACATCTTTTAGCGAAAAGCAGGTGGGAAGAATTCCCATGAGTCAGTCCGTCCGTGTTAGTAAGAACAGTTAAAAAGTCGTGGTGGCAGTACGTCCGATTCAATACCTGAAGACCTCATGGCAAAGATCCAAAATGAAAGACACCATACATATTTCAGTGTCACTTTAAATTGAACAGGTGTCCATTTTATTTTTTTTTAATGTGATTATTTTATTCTCCACCATACCTTCAATATGAAAGTGAGTGATTATTTGTCATTGTGAACAGACACACAGCACAGCGCACAGTGCACCACAACGAAATGTGACCTCTGCATTTAACCCATCCGTGAAGGAGCAGTGGGCAGCTAACAAGCGCCTGGGGGCGGTACCTTGCTCATGAGTACCTCAGTGGTAACTTTACTGGCCTGGATTCCAGACCTGCGACCTTCTGATCACAGGCGGGCTTACCCTAGCGTTCGCCTGCTGCCCCAGTAAGATTCAGGAAGAAAAGTGTCAAATGGAGTTTAAGTTACTTTTTGTAATTTGATATGATCAGAAGTGATTGTGTTCAGTCAGTTTATGATTCCCATTTTGATTTCTGGCTGATGAACTGAACTGAGCAGGGAATCCTTAACTAGAGTCTGTGATATCGGCAGACATCTAAATGCTGTCAAATGAATCCATATATTATTAGAATTATTGGCGATATCGATGTTTCATGTAAATCTGCCAATGCGATGGCGATAAATGAGAAGGTAGAGCCGAGCCAGCAGAGTTGAGGCGTAAAGACAAGTTTTTCTGCTCGCCAAAGTTCCCCTTGGCCCTCAGAATTTACATGGTGTACCAAGTCAAATAAATGATGACACCCATGTACTACCTAGTGCGTATAGAGCTGTTAAGCAACAACCCCAGCTATTTCCTAAGATGCGTACTGCCGCACAGAAAAGTATGATAAGAGCGCCTTAACTACCATACTATTAAGTGCAGCAGTATGCGGCTCAGGACGGGTGCGAGCTCATATTGGTTAAGTGTGGCAAACATGCAATTTACTTAAAATTCATTTACAATTTTTCTGAGTAAAGACAAAAATTTTGTACAAGCGTTCACTGTGTGCTCAGACTTGCAGCACAAAACACCATACAGTTTAAGACAAAAGCATCGGCCATATAAAATCCCACCTAGGACTTTAGACGTGTCTGACGCAATAAATGCAGCATAAGATACTGGTGGAAAATATTGGGCAAACCGATTCCGATATTACTGTGCATCCCTAATTGTCATACTGGGATGAAACTTGTGATTCACGTCACTCCTGTTAACCCCAAGTTGCTCCAGGAAGACTGTCCGGTAATTAGGAAATGTAAGTGGCTCTGGATAACAGCACCCATAAAAAATGTCGCCAGGCGTTAATATAAATTAAACAGAGAATAAAGTGAGGCAGATAGATAAGTATGCCATTATCGCGATTAGATCACATAACATAGCCTCTGCGTCGCGGATTTGTGTCGGCGTGTCCTGTCAGCGGGGAGTGAAAAGGTCCGCGTCAACCCTGCTTCATCGTTCACCGCCAGCTCTTGAAATGCACTCACCGGACTGTGCGTCTGGCTTGCTTTTCAGGACTGCTCTCTTCATCGACCGTCGGATCAATCACGTCCAATCGATCCCGAAAAGAGACAGAGTTCCAGTTACTGAAAGTGTAGTCAGGGGTTTGATGAAGAACACTCGTTCGCCTTTCGCTGTCACTTTCGAATTACGCTTCGCTGTTATAATACTGCAGTAATACAGCGTGAAGCTGGTCCACAAAAAGCTGTATGTAGGTCAATGGGGAAAAAGCTGATGACGTGGCAGTGAAGGGCAGATTTGCACCACGGTAACGTCTACGCCGGGCAAGCGAAAGCAAGTGAGAGGAAGGGAGAAAGGAAGTAGGGCTGGGCAACATGACAAAACTCAGTCACGGTACTTCTGTTCTTCTAAGATTATAGAAGAACATAGTTTTTAATCAATCAAAACTACCTACGCACAAACGGCTACTTTACAGTCGGCACCACAGTACAGAAACTGCCCTTCACCTTAACACAGATGCAGAAACCATAACTTTACAGGAGTGTGGTTAGATCTGAGTGCAGCCTTCATCATGTTGACTTTAAGATACTGCTAGATAGACCTTAAAATTGGGTTTGGCTCTCTGGAATGTATGGATGTTGAAATTAATCACACAATCGATGCACCGTGATGCAGACGTGGACGATTCTGCATCGATGCAGTGGCAGACCATAATCGATTAAATCGGGGGTGTTCAACCGGGGGTCCGCTGCCCTGGTGGTCTCTTGTACAGGTTTACTACTACTACTTGCAATTGAGTTTCACTACTAAAATCACTTTCTTTTCTTTTTTTTCTTCAAAACATTTCCAGATGATTTGGGCATCTTTTTGGGCATCTTTACGAATAATGACTTCGATGCAAACATCTAAAAAGGAATAGAAAATTATATATCATATATCATAATTGTTTAGTAGTTTCTGGCTATTGCATAAATATCCTAATTACAAAAGCGTCCCAGTAGTAACTATGGTTCATGCCCAATCTGCGTGCAATGTGAAGTAATGTAGAAAAATTGATGGGATGCATCTTTATGGATCAAGATATCGAAATCGAATTGAATCATTAGACCAGTCAAGGTTCACCTCTCTGGAATGGTTTAGGTCAGACTTAGGCAGGGATTGGTGTCTTGATTGGTATTGAAAGCCACCGTGCCATATGGAGTCCCACAGGGGTCCATTCTTGGGTCTCTTTGGTTCAATGCTCCCGCTGGGTTAAATTCTTTAAGAGAATAATGTGTCCTGTTATAACCAAATGACTTTGGTCTCATTGATTTGTTGTGTTGGTGCCTTGATAAGAATCATAACTGGATGCACCACAACTTTGGTCAATCAAATAGACAGGAATAAGAGCCTGAGATCTTGTTTGGAAACAAGGGAAGGGAAGATCAACTCTCATTATCCACACCTGTACTTGCTGTACATAAATATCTTCCTCACTCTTCTTTCAGTGGGATCCCCAAAGAGTCCATTAGACAGCTCTAGCTCATTCAAAATACCACCACAGTTTTATCCAAATTCAAGAAAAGACATCACATCACACCAATTCGCCCTTCCTTTCCATAACTTTCTGTTTGAGTTTTACACGTACAAATGTAGGACAGTGTTTTAAATTAAGAATCGAATCAAAAAGAAATTTTTGCAAATTGCAGCAGATAAGAGCAGCATATAAACATAAATGCATGAAAGATACTACTCGGAGAGTGAAATATAAATATTCTTCTTTTGCTAATAGATATACCTGGCAGAACAGCCATTCAAGTCAACCATCAACAACTTGTATCAGCAATGGGAGATCTTTAGTCTTGGTGATGTCTCGTTTAGGATGTGCATAATCTGCTGAAAATTAAACAATATAAACTGTATTGGATGGGATGTATTGTGTATTAGATTAATATAATCCCAATAGTTTATTTTCAAATGATGCTTTAATACAGTATATATATTGTTTATATCATAGCACTCTACATACTGCCCAGGCCTAGAAGGAAGACAAAACATGGGATGGGATGAAGATGTAGAGGGAAGAGATGGAGAGAGGAGAAGCAAGGGTTCTACCATGAAAGAAGGGAAAAGAAAGAGGGAGGGAGGACTTCATTGTTGTTCTGCTCTCAGTAACCCAATAATGCTGAGCCAGCAACATCTCTCATGTCTGCGTTATCACACACAGTACATAATGCATCTTAAAACACACACACACACACACAATAATGTCTTGCTGTCTGTGAGAGGTCCTTCCTTTCACTCCCATAATGAAATGAATAGATGTAAATAACAGGAGTACAATGATACACCAACCTATATTGACTGGAAAAAAGAAAGGGGATTTTTTTATTAAAGGAATTGATCTTTGTCTCTGGTTTCCTACAAGGCCTTCACATTCAATATGTCCTCCACAAAGCTGCAAAAACCCTACGAAATCTGAGTCCTCACAGCCACCTAAAAACCTGCCTCAACACACACCGACATGTTGTACACTTTCACACCCAAACATACAGTACATAAAACATACATTTACCACACACATGTCCTCCAACCACACACACACACAGACCTGATCAGGTTGCCCACAAACTCATTATACAGCACTTTTTTCCTCCTTCACCCTCTCTTCCCTGTCTCCACTCCTCCATCAGCCATCACTTTGTCCCGTCTTCATTCTTTCCTCCTTTCCTGCACTGCACACATATAAGTTGACCCCGTAAGTGGGGCTGAAAAGCGCACCAAAGTGTGGAACTTATTCATCCATAAGAGAGCTGCATTACTGTGCTGAACACACAGAAAGGACATAGAAGGATCCAACACACCCTGAGGATCATGACTACTGCAATCCAGCAAACCACTTTAGGGAAATGATTTGAAATATTTTACATATCAATTAGGGGTGTAACCATGCATCAATCTATGTTGATGCACTGACTCAATGATTTTAAAGTAGTGCATCAAGAACAAATACAACCTTTGCATTTGACCCGTATCCATAAAAGGAGCAGTGGGCAGCTTTTTTGGCAGCACCCAGATCGACTCCTTGGGGCCAGTACCTTGCTCGCAGAGTACCTCAGTGGTACCTTTCCAGGTCGAGGACTTGATCCAAGAGCCACTCGATGACAAGACGCTCTAACCATTACACTACCAACTGATCAAGTCACAGCATCTGTCCAAAATGAAAACATCGATCAGACATCATATATATTGTAATGTCACTTCATATCGAACAGGAGGCCTGCTTGTAATAAAAGAAGGTGCTCTTCATTTAAATACCAAATGATATTTGTGTGGCTTTCTGTGGCTTGACATGGATGGACATGATTGTGCTGTTATATATCAATCGCTGGCTCCCATCATAGCAGAGTTTTGATATGACCATCTATATTCACTGACAATATGCTATCTTATCGGGATGGTATTCTATACAACATCCTAGACGGCCTCTGTCTCTGGCTCACTGAGCTGTACCTGCAAACACCAGAATTACTTTTAGCTCTTTTCCACCACACCAGTGTCGTTCCAAGGCCGGCTCCCAATTTGAAACCCCGGCACCAGATCTTTTCCCTTGTCTGAGGGTATTTTTCAATACTGAACTGCAACTTTCTTATTGACCAAAGCAAATGGAAACAGTGGAATAATTTTGCCCATAAATATAAAATTTGGGGCAGATGAGTGGCGGCCCCACGCAGTCAGAAGGTCGCCAGGTTGAATCCAGGGCCAGTAAAGTTGCCACTGGGAGTGCTCATAGGCAAATTACCGTCTCCAGGCACTGCTCCCCGGGCGCTTTGTTAGGTGCCCACTGCTCCTTCATGGATGGGTTAATTGCAGGGTCTGCATTTGGTTGTGGTGCACTGTGTGCTGTCCTGTGGTGTGTTCACAATGGCAAATAATCACTCACTTTCACTTTTCAAATAAGTGACATATATTGTTTAATTGCTTCAACATATGTTCTCAATTTCTCAGCGCAACAATGGCTTTAAAACCTGAGACAGAAAGCAAGCATAATAAAATAATAACTTGGGAGAAGCGACTTTTGTACCACAAATCATCTCCTCTGAACTGCCACTTAGGTCATTTTTAGTATAATTCCGTTTTTTTATTTTGAGCTTTGCGTTAAGACATGTAAACAGACACTTCAAGCTGGTTTTGGTGATAAACCAGGCCGGCAACCTGGCTTAGGTTTAAACTTGCCACGACCAACAAATGCCTAAGTCACTGCCACGTGAGATCGCCATTCAGGTCCATGGAACTATCCAAATTTTGCATTTTGTTGAGCGTCATTGCCAAAAATTATTTTAACTGAAATACCAAAACTTGTTTTACTTGAACCAAGAAAAGAACATTTTATTACCCTCCAGTTCCAGGAGAAAATTAATTATATTTATTTTAGTTGACTCGATTTATTTGACTATTTTATGCTGACTTGATACAGACATTGGCAGAACTACTGCACTACTTCAGAAGACATGCCCCGAATAGTAATGCATGTTATGATGTTAGCGTGTTCCGAACCCTTGCTTTAAGTGTGGTGATTATTTGTCATTGTGAGCACACCATCACCTTTACAGTGCACAACCAAATGTGATGACCTCTGCATTTGACCCATCCGTGAAGGAGCAGTGGACAGCTAACAAGGGCAACCGCCGGGGAGCAGTGCTTGGGGACGTTACCTTGCTCATGAGTACCTTAGTGGTACCTTTACAGTCACTGGATTTGAACCGGCAACCTTCCGATCACGAGGCGAACACCATAACCGTTGCACCTTCAACTGCCCCAACGAGCTTGTTGCATTTTAGTTGAATACCCCTTGTCTACAGTTTGTTCACAGGGAGATTAGAGGCCAGATTTCTAGTTTCATAGTGCGGTTGCACACTTCAAACGCTAGAAAGTTTTGGCTTTAAAGCGAAGCCCTCTAGAAGTGGTGGGGCGGGTCAGTGAGCTACAGATCCCAAACTCTCCTCTCTAAACGGCCGAGCTTCAGTCTTTTCACGGCCGCAGGGGAAGATGCGATTCCCTCACACACACTCAACACACAGCCCCAGCCTCAACGCTCGGGGACTCTGCTGTTTTTTTCAAAAGCTTTTGTTTGTTTGCTGTGTTGCTTTAGGCACAGCGTTTTCCATGTTGCTCACGGTTCACCGGCAGCGAGGGAGAGAAGACAGAGAAAAGAAGAGGAGATGGAGCAACTTTCAACTTTGATCATCATAATGTTTAATCATGATTTCAGGATTTCTTCCAGGTTTGCTCAATTTGGTATATTGGGTGACCAGAGCGTCCCTTTTCCCCGGACATGTCCTGTTGCAGGACCTGTAAATTGCGTCAAATTGGGGTTTTAGGGTGTCGGGATCTCTAAATGTGAATTACAGGGAATGACGTCTATCTTCACTTTGACACCTTTTTTGACAATTTAAATCATATAACTCCTAATGGAGGCTGCGTCTGGCCGCTGTAGCTACCGCCAGATGGGGCAGAGCCACCAATAAAGAGTGATAGTCTAGGGCTGGGAATTAAACTTCATAAAGAACGGTTTCTGATTCAAGAAGCTAGAACAGAATCGACTCCAGTCAAGTATCTAGCAGTTCACCAAGTAACATTACAAACTTTTAAATATTCAAATGAAGATACAGTACAGCGTGATGTCTCTCTGCATGACTATAAAAATCATGTAGGCGATATTTTTGTCATTCAGTGCAGTCTAGTTTTCAATTAGTCACGGATTTAACATGGATAAAGTGAATCAATACTGGTTAGATTATGAAAACATATTCAAGATTAAAAAGTTATTTGTTACATAGTTTTACAAGAATAACACAGTAGTGAAAGATGGCTTGTTCTGAAATGCGGTACTGTTCAAGTCATATTTAATTAGAGTAACCTTGCATATATAAATTAAACCTTGATTTACGTTTATATGAAAAATACCCCCCATACAAAAGTTAGTTATAAACAATTTATTAAAGTTATACAAATATAAAATTAGGTCTACATATAGCATATTTAGTAAATGACTTAACTAGACACTATCGCTCTATGTATCATTTGTTCCTCGATTTTCCAAAACCCAGAAATAAAAACAAAGTTTAAAAAAAACAACACTGTGAGACGCTATCCACTGGATGTAAACGGCTACGTAGCATTTTAGAATGCAATGTCCTAATTATTTTGGTGATAATGCTCCAAAGTAATGCAGAAATTAGTGTAAAATTACCGGTACCAATAACATTACCAATGTAACCAATAACTTTTGAAATAACAGAAACTAGAAATCTGGCTTACATTTGGAAGTAACTTGCTAATATTGATGACAAGTTGTTTTTACTTTGAATTACAAAATGGGGGGAATATATATATATATACAGTACATTACTGTGCAAAAGTTTTAGGCAGGTGTGAAAAAATGCTGTAAACAAACAATGCTTTCAAAAATGGAAGTGTTAATCATTTATTTTCATCAATCAACAAAATGCAGTGAACCAACAAAAGAGAAATCTAAATCAAATAATATTTGGTGTGACCACCCTTTGCCTTCAAAAAACAACATCAATTCTTCTAGAGTACTTACTTGCACACAGTTTTGAAAGGAACTCAGCTGGTAGGTTGTTCCAAACTTCTTGGAGGCAACACAGATCTATAATCTATAATCCCTACAAAATAATATAATGAGCTATAATCCTAAAATCCTGACATTGTGCAAGTGTACCTATAAATTGATGCTTTGGCTTGAAGGCAAAAGGTAGTAACACCAAATATTGATTTGATTTAGATTTTTTTATTTTTGTTACGCTCTACTTTTGTATTTTGTAAATTGATAAAATGAACAATCATTATTATAATTTCTGAATGCATTCTTTGTTTACAGCATTTTTTCACACCTGCCTGAAACTTTTGCACAGTACTGTATATATATATATATATATATATATATATATATATAGTATATTAAATATTGTTTTTTTATAATATGTTGGCTAAAATCATCTGGGCCCGAAGTTAAGTGTCCTCTTTTTAACAAATTTAAATCTGGTCACTCTAAGTATGTACTGTACTAATCTAACTAGAGATTAGAGATAATCATCTTGAATAAGGGCATTTGGTAGATCTTGTACAAAATCAAAAATACCATACATTTAGACAATAAAGACAAGATATTGCAAACTTTTCAAGTAATCAATTCACCTAGGAGGTATGATGGGAAATAGAACTGGGCAGTACAGCATGTTATCTACAGCAGTACGACACCACTTCACTTCTTTATTTATTAATTTATTCATCTAGAAGTAACGCAAACTTCCATCTTTAGGTTGTCAACTAACACTACTTTCCATTAGACAGTGCTCCACTGGGACAGTTGGTAGCATAACAGTTACTCCATGATCGGAAGGTCACCGGTTCAAGTCTCGGATTGGTAAAGGTACAAGGCACTCAGGGGTAAGGTACCGTCCCCAAGCACTGCTCCCTGGGTGCTGCATGTCAGCTGCCCACTGCTCCTTCATGGATGGGTCAGAAGTCACATTTCGTTGTGGTGCACTGTGTGCTGCGGTGTGTTCATAATGACGAATAATAATTGCTCGCTCATTTGCGCTAAAGTACTTTTGGAAATCAATGATCATCTTAGCATCAATGGTTAGGAAAACAATTCGTAAGGAAACTAGCATTAGTTTGAGTTGTGGTGCAGATGCTATGCTACACTGTCAAGCTGTAACATCATTGTTAGGTGAAGACTACAGTATTTTATGATCTTATATTAAATTGCTGCAGCAAATGTCAGCATTACCGCTTCAGTGCAAAAGCTAAAAGCAAACCAAATTGGCTAAATTAAATCTAAGTGGACAAACTGCAGATATAACATTTAAATCCTAATTTGAGGGGAATTTAACTCATGCCTTGATGGTTGGATCAAAGTGAGACACAAAATTATTTGTCTAATGATGGTCTCCGGTCCTTCTCTCCACCATTAGAGGAAGCTCTTTACTGCCAGTCCTGCTGGGGGAGAATAGACTACATGTACTCTTCACTGATATAATCCAACCCATAAAGAGCCATGTCACCAGCTTTGACCAGCTTTAAGTCATGGTTTTAACCTTTGACCAGCATCAAACCAGCAACAGCCAGCCAACGGCAACATGAACCTTCTGTACATCTATACGGGTATTTCAACTAGGATTTACGGCAGAGGTAAAGCAATAATTCTGTGTGCCTATATTATAAACCAATAAAAGTGGCCGATAAATCAGCACCGACTCCGATAAATGACAATTAAAATAAAAAACAAAGGGACAAAAGATGGACCTTCCAACCGTGTTATGAAATTTTATCTGAAATTTGTTGAAAATGTTGAATATTCACCAAAAGGTCTTTTCTGTACAGTACTGTTGATAAAAATAAAACAAGCTCAATTTTAAATCTAAGGTGTAAAGCTAATTACTATCTTTACAGATTAATCTACTAACAAACAATGAATTTTGCTATAAAGATATTATTATTGCAGCACAGTAGCGCAGTGGTTAGTGTCACCTCACAGCAAGGAGGTCCTTAGTGGCTCCTTAGTGACTAATGTCATTCAAACAATATTCATTGTTCATTATCCATTATTCAATATTCTGATTCTTAAGTGATGCTTTTTACATTCAATTTGTGAATTCTAGAAAGAAAACGGTCAAACAACAAAGAAAAAATGCATTGCACCGTCCAACTAATGTCACGTTATTTTGGTCAGGGCCATTAAACAACTACGCATTCTTGTAAGATAAATTTTTCGTTTTGGTTTTATAAAAAAGTAGCGGCTGACATATTATGAGAGTTTTAAAATCGGTATCGGACTCTAATTCACTGTCACACAAGTGGAAGAAAGCAGACAGGACGAGACCTAATTTTTCCACTGCATTAAGAGTGTATCACTTCTTGTGTACACTGCTGGTACCAAACAGTATGTCAAGATTAATTACGTTTGCTCAAACGAGAGTGGAAACTACGACGGCGATAATATTTAGGAAATATTTAGTCAACGATGAGATAGGCAGTGCAGGGGGAGCCGGACGAAATGTTTCCTCTCTGAAAATCCAGATCCGATAGGGGCTAATCCTGCCCGCCGTCTCCCTGAACATCATGAGTGTGCTGTCGTCCACTGTCCCTCATTATCTTCCTTGGTGGTGCCGTTGTTCACCTTTAGTGAGAGAAGGATGACCTGCATCGAAGGCCTGTCTTTATTAATTGGGCTTTCGGCAGGTGGAAATGCTACAGACTCGAACGAGGGCAAACTAACTAGAACATGTTTATTATGTTCATTAGAGCTGCAGGGATCACAGATCTCACGTTTCGGATCGTAACACAGTTCTGAGTAACAGACAGGACAAATATTCAGATCGGCAATGAATTTTTGGCCATGATACAAACACTAGTAGTTCAGTAGGTGTGCAAAGCTTCACCGATCATTTGATTTTGTTTATTCTTCAAATTAAAGTAAATGACGTTAAATGTTTGAAATCTTTCAGACATTTAAAGCAATACAAAACATTTGATTTCATTTAAAGAATAAACAAAATTATTAGTGTTCAACGCACTGATACGTTTCGCAATGTTTGTCTATGGCCTCGTTTACACTACAGGTCTTGATGCTCAATTCTGATTTGCTGCCTATATCCGATTTTTTTGACCTTCTGTTTACGTTTTTTTTTATTGTGACCCATATCCGATTCGCTTGTTACACGACGTCATTAAACCGCGATGAAGTACTAAATTCTCGCAGTTTTAATGACGTACAGAACGCAATGCCCAGGAAAATCCGATCTGCCTGTTTACATGACAGTTGCATTGGCACATATCTGATTTATATCTGATTTATGAACGAGGCCTGAAACCGATCTCAAAATATCCGAATGCGTGCGTTTTTTTCCTGTTTACACTGTCATGGAACAGATCCGATCTGTGTCACATATGAGCAAAAAATCGGAATTGGGTCACATTTAACTGACAGTGTAAACGAGGCCTAAATCTGTCCACCCTGCAGTCATTTGACATTGCTAATCTGACAATATGCTAGAGCAAACTAGGACTGGCCAATACTAGATCAAATCAATATCACGATTAACGATGTTACTTCAATGACAATTTATAAACAATAATTTTGTGTTTTTTAACCTCATTGTCCACTGCCAAGCTTTGTACTGTAAATATGCTCAACTAATAAAGCTGAGATATTTGTTCTAATGAAAGAGAGCATAAAAATGTTAAAATGACTGAAGGAAACACACACACATACTGGCAGACTGGACGGGGGCAGAGTCATGTGACATTACAGGCCGGGGAAAGTACTTTTTTTTTTAAGCATGAAGAGACAGACTGAAATGTCATGGGCAAGATATCATCAATTAGAGCTTCTGAATATGGATCGACCGCTTCTCGGCATGGCTGATTATCAGGGGCCGTTATTAGGCATTTTGCCGATTATCGGTATCGACGTTTAATGTTGACCATCACCGATATTAGGTGATCACAAGGTGCGCTACAGTGGCTCCACTGCCGTCCCTTCTCTCTGTGCTGTTTGCTCTCGATTCACTGCTTCATTTAATGTCCCACCCACCAATGTAGCCCACTCATCTAGCCAATCAACACCGAAGCCTTGTTGTTACTCACAGCTTCGAGGAGAAGAAGAGAGAAAAAAGTTTCAGCTGAGCTTGGTGTTTGTAAAATGTAAATTGCTGACATTTTCTTCTTTTTTTTCCACGTATCGGTTCCAAATGACGCTTATCGGCCCCGTAAAAAACAATAATCGTTATCGATATCGGCCCTGAAAAAAACTATCGGTCAATCTCTACTTCTGAACGCTGCTTTATAATTGCCCATTTAAAGGGAAAGCTATATTTCACAAACCCACTCAAAGCTTTTGAAATGAACCTGCCAAATGAGCCAAATCCTGGCACATGAATCCATACGGTTTGTGTATCAGCTCCGGTCCGTCACCCACGCTGGCATTTATGTATGGAGGAGACGAGCACATTAGTTGCCAGCGTTTGACGTATGTTTGAGGGACGGTGTGTGTATGTGTGTTGGGGGGAGGAGGGCGTGACCTTCAGAAGCTTGCCGATCTTTACAGATTTCCCACGGAGAGAAAAGAGTAAGGGAAAAGACAAGATTAATCGTCTTGATCGATCCCGAATGCCGACGGGCATTCCATCAGACCTGACCGGCCTGGATGGAGAAGGATGTGGCTCACACCTGCGCCGGGCCACGATCCCATACCAATCTTATTTAATTGGCTCTTCGGACCCAGGGATGCCGGCTTTGGACCCCGGGATGCTCTAAAACAACGCCAAAGCCTAGGAAATTGTTCTGTTTGGTAGGGTTAGGAAGGAGCAAGTGGCTTGTTCTCACTGACGCACAGAAGCTGTGATATCGAACGTTTTACTGCTGGAATTTGTCATATCGGAGGTAGGCATGAGATACTGAAGGTATGATAACCTTGCTATTACTGTATCATGGTAGTGTGATTACAGCAGAAAAAAAAAAAAATCCAGTGAACACAAATTTTAATATCTAAACATACAGAATATTTGAAACAAAATAATGTGTATGTTAACACAAAATAATTTTGCTAAATAAAATAAATGCAAATAAATCTGTTAAATCCTTGTTCCCACTGCACTGAGCTTACAGTAGGTCGGTATGAGACTATGACATTATGATAATCTTAAAGACCCAGTAAAGTCAAACTAATATCGGCTTTGAGTTCCTTATATCAAAGAAGCAGCACTAATCACCTCGTCAAGTGAATATGAACATTGCCACAAAGGTGAAAGTTAAGTCTCAAAGTGGTGAAAATACAGGCGGTACTTTCTATACTCAGATGCTGTAGCTGTGTCGGCTCAAAACGCTGAAGCAGCGCCGACTACTACAGAGCCCCTACCCATCGACTGCAAAACTACATGCACATGCACTGTTAAAAAACATCACTCTAAAGTGCAAGTTAAACTGTAACATTTTCCCTTGTTGTGCCTTCACAATCTACATTTCACTGGAAGAGAGGAGGACAGTGACAGGATAGTGAGCACAGTCTGGGCTAATACGGAATACAACACGGGATAACGGCGGGGAAATATTTCAGCAGGAGGACAGCGGGGTAAAGGATAAAAGGACAGAGGAACGCTGAAAAACCGAGAGAGTTGATAGATTAGAGCAGATAGTTTGCTAACTTATATTTTACCATGCGTTACACCACCGCTATAATTCACATCTGAGCTAGCTCATACGGATTAGCTGCGTGTTCTCATGCATTCGCTAATCATGTGGAGTTATTTACAGCAGGTTAAACATGCACATGTCATATTTTACAGTTTATGACAACACAAAACAGGTACATTTATACTTGGTGGTTCAACAGCAGCCGCCGGCGATGAGGGAATGGAGATATTAGGAACCACTTCGGATTTAGCATATGACAGACTCTCTTAGCGAACTTGCCCAGACCAGCAGTTAGGCTACTGACGCTATGTAAGTGGGCAGGGTCAGAGCAGTAGATCTGGGCAGGACTATGCTAAACATAACCTCTACACGTAAGCAGGCTGCGTTTTAGTCCCACCCTACATAGACCTACTGTGAAAAGATGTGAAAAACTGTTAAATTGCATAACTCAACAACATCGTAAAACTGAATTCAGGGATTCAGTTCATCTTTTCAGACACACTTTTCTGACACATTTCACATGTTACCAAACCAAGGACACTTTTCACTGTAAGAGATCTTTAGGCAAAAATATCACTGCATTTCTTTTTCAAAATGTTTGGATTACAAAAAACAACTTTTTCCCCTTTGAACAGAATCAATTTCATCACATTATATTACACAACGTTAGGGGTAGGGTGAAAAATCAATTCTTACATGCATCGTGATGCAGGATTTGGACGATTCTGAATTGATTCAGAAATGTTAAACAGTGATGCTTCCGCGAAAGGCGGAAAGCAAAGCAAAGTCTGTGACTGGCCGGGTTTCAAGTAAATTTAAGCCACTAACGCTTGAATTCACACCGTAATTTTATGTGGATGTGCAAATAGTGTACAATCTGAATGTTTCAACGTTTTGCCTTTTGAAAGTGTATCCCAAACGATCTATTCTGCTGCAAATCTACTACTTTGATAGTACTTACTTCTGGAAACTATCGAGAGGCTCCAAGACTCACACAATATAACACAATAATCTTTTTATAATCGCATAACACTCGAATCGAATCATGAGGTGTCTAGAGATTCCCACTTCTACAACATGCATAATATTTGTGAAATTAGTAAATAATGAAAAAATAAAATACATGATTTGATTCTAATTCAGCTGTTTATATGATTGTTTGATTTACTGAATATGATTGTTATTTTTAATGTTCTGTTTTCAAACCATGGTTTTCCCTGAAACTTTCCCATGTCTAGTCGCAGGATTAGTGAAGGCACTCAGAGACACACAGGTGCTGGATTTGTCAAAACGCCAACTTTCTACTGTGCAAATAAATGGTGGAGCAGAAGGGCTTCGTTGCGATTCTTGCAAAATCACATACTTGTATCTGCAAGGTTAATTGCGCTTTCTTGCTTTTGTTTTAGCACAAGCTGCAGAGGACTGAAGTTGAACTGTGTCAATCAAATGCAGGCGCTTCAAAACGCTCAGAAATACAGCAACCAGCGGGAGATGAAGCAATAAAAGATGAAGGACAGAGACAGGAGGGTAGAAGGGCAAACGTGCATAACGTGAATCTACATTTCTAAAAGAAAATTTTTCTAAAAGAAATATTGTTATTCTATTACAATATTATTATTGGTACTTCTTGGAGAAAAAGGTTTATCAGCATGCCACTGTGCTGATGAAATCACATACTCTGCACATTAAAGTAAAATACTTTTCTCCAACGTTTCTGGCAGCCAGCGTTGAATTGAAGGAGCCTAATAATTAGGGATGCACCGATTGCAATTTTCTTGGTCGATTCCGATTACCGACTGTTTTGTAAGTGTGATCGGCCGATACCGATTTTTCCGACACCGATTTTTTTTCCCCAGACAACAGAAAATTAGAGCTGCTGCGAGTAGTCGACGACATCGACACAAAAAAATGGGTTTCAATTACTAGTTACTTTTATAATAGTGACATATAATAGTGGCAGCTCTACAGCAAATACAAACAAAAATCAAATTTTCTTTAATATAATGCTTTATTTTCCTAACAAATTTTCTTTACAAATTTAAATAAATAAAATGTAACTCGTAAAATGTAACAACTCTGGTAACTCGACGTCCGAAAAGTAACGCCTACTTGGCATTGTGTATTTTGGGCAGAGGTGATTTATCAGATTTCTGAAGCCTGTATCCTCAACTATGGAAAACGGCTGATCATCTAGTGATCATCTTGTGATTGACTTGTGCATCTGTGTTTATGTTGAATTGGGGACAGACAAGTGCAAAAACCCCGCCCCCTTTCAAACCGCACGCGCAGAAATCTCACTCGAGCAAAAAAGCCGCTCGTCGGTAATCTACTTCGCGCGTGAGAACATTTAACACATCGAGAGGAAAAAAAAAAACATTCGCGAGAGGAAAAATACAGTTCGCAATATCACAACCGCGCACTCGATTCTTAATTCTGTGCTCTCGAGTTTCACATTTGCGCGTGCGACTTTGAAATTTACGCCCGCGAATTTTTTGTGGCGAGCCATTTTGCTCGCTCTAGTTTTGGCGTTGATGTGACGCCATACTCACGCACCCAAAATTCATTTCGTCGCCGCACGATGTCACCCCATTCAAAGTGAATGAGAAACGGCTCCGTTGAGCGTACATGTGAACGCTGCCTGAATGCGTGCGTGGCTGTGCTGCAAGTAATGCGCATGCGCAAGATCGGTTTGAAATCGGCAATACGGCCGATTCTGATCGCTGGCCGATCGATCGGTGCATCCCTACTAATAATCGCTTACTGATCCGCAATTGAAATTGGGATTTTCTGATCGACAGTTCAAATGATGTTTGGACGCACCCATAAGATTCAGCACCGCCACTACTGCACTTCAGTGCTGCTGGTTCTGCTACTTTCTGCTTCTGGCACCAGGGGTAGTTGGTAACATAATGTTTAGTGACATTGCCCTGTGATCAGACTCCCAGCCAGGGGACTGAAAGTGTAACGGTTATGGTGTACTCCCCGTGATCAGAAGGTTGCCGGTTCAAATCCTAGGACTGGTAAAGGTACCACTGAGTTGCTCATGAGCAAGGTACCGTCCTCAAGAATTGCTCTCTAGGCACTGTCAAAAAAGCTGCCCACAGTGACAATCACTGCACTTCACCTTGTAGTCACACTTTGAAGTAGGCAGCCTGTTGTTAACAAAAAATCAGAAAAGGATGGGAAATGGCCTTCGCTTGGCCTGCTCTAATAAATGTTATTGCCAGTAAGCTGCAAAATCCACCCAAAATGATTTTTCCTTATTTCCTTGAAATATTATGATAATCTTAGGGATATAATGTCCACACCTATTATGCAGTAAACAAAAATGTGTAACAAATCTTTTATTTGTAATGTTTATTTTAAGTAGATTTGTTGCTGTGAAAACACGCCTCATTCTCATATTCAGTATTACATGAATCACAAAATGTGCTTTCATCGGTCTTACAAAGTGCTAAACACTAGACAAGTAACAATACACTGATATGTTTCAATACATCAATTCACTGATCAATGTGATTATGTTAAATCAGCATATGATATGTGACCCGATCTGCTGTAATGAGTCGGAAGTCGGCGTTCTATTTATTTAGATACGGGCCGATTATGTTGACAAACATCAAAAATATAAATGTTTCTTTTTTGGTCTTATATGAAAGAAAAGATCTTCAAAATTAATCTGGTCTCCAAAAAAGAAAAAATGATATTTTTGTGATGTTTTTCAACATTATTGGTGCGTATCTAAATAAATAGAACGCCGACTTCCGACTCATTACGGCAGATCGGGTCACATATTGTCTCAAATTAATCGCTGGCTCCTGAAATGAAATGAATGGAAATCGGAACTTAGCAGACATCGAATCACTGTCCACTGAATTGCTACAATATCACATTGTGAAATACATTCATACTAAAAACATGCTGACGACTTGTAGTCGTAAAGGTGTATTAGGGTGCTTTCACACCTTAGTACGCTTGCTCTGGTCCGAATCAGTTGATAATTTTGTAAACTTGTAGCATTTTCTCTTTGGTTCGGTTTGTTTTCACACGGGAAAAAATCCAAGCGTACGAAAATGTGTCACTTTAAATCACACGAGAACGTCCTCGCCGCTTATTGGTCAGATGTGTTTGCCGCGTGAACCAAAATGTAAATACAGCAAGAAGATTCGGTGTTGACTGTTTCAAGATGGAGAACCTACGTGGACTGGTTGTCGCCCTGGTGATTACTTTCTACATCTGGTGCGCTCACCACTTCAGACCAATTATTGCGTTTGAAAATCAAGCGCGGTTACGGCTGGAAAACAGCGTATTAATGCACTGCGTTCGCCGAAGGCGCATATCGCAAAAATACAGGAGGTGGCGCGCATTAATAAGGAGGAACAGCGATATGCTCATCATGCCAAGATCCAACAGGTATGTATATCACGTGATTCGCAGCCTTTGGTCCTGTTTTGGTTCGGTATGCTTTCTCACCAGGAGGACCGCACCAGAGTTCGCTAACTGATTCGGATCGAGACCACCTCTTTTTGGGGGTCTTTGTGTGGTTGTTTTGGTCCGCACCCGAGTGCGATTACCGTGTTCACACCAGACCAAACGAACCGCACCAAGAGGGGAAACGAACTCGAGTTCGATTGAAGCGACTAAAGCCTGTAGGTGTGAAAGCACCCTAAATACACAGAAAGCCCCAGCTGGACTTACTGATATGGTTTACGATGCCCAATATCACCTTCAACCATAGTCTGTCTCTGCATGGTTTTTTAATTAGTAGTTATCATTATAAACAGACAGAGTTACATTTTCTTATCGGACAATAAACTCAACACCAATTTATCGGTCAGACTCTAATGAGCTTTAACCAGGATATAACAAGCCTCATTCACCATCCATTCTGAAGAAGAAAGTTGTTCTTAAAACCCACTGACTCTGCCATTCAACAATGTTTTGTTATTTGAGATTTGTTGTTGGGTAATAGCAGAATCTACAACCAGAAGAGCACCACTGCATAAATCTGGTGTTTGTAACAGCCTGTTTGTGCAAAACATTAGCTTTCTGGGTTTTCTACAAGTCTACAGATGTAAAATATTTAACTGTTTAAATGTTAAATGTGTTCTTTCCCAAGAGCAAATGTAACTTCTAGGTAAAATTTTCAGTCTTTGGCTTGATTTAGAGCAGGAAGTGTAAAGGCTGGAATACACTTGCTGTGAGCTACGTATGCGTATCTGTACACAGGTGCGTTGTTAACGTTTGTGCTGATATACTTGTGCCCGTACTGTGCGTCGTAATCTGTAGTGTGTACTCCTTACCACTAGGAGTCAGTGTCGAGGCCGCAAACCTAATAAATAAATGAATACCTGTACCTTAAAATCGTCATCTGTTATTCCAAACAAACATGTCTTCAGTCGAAGAAACACTAATCTTCATCGTACTGAGGGCACCAGAGAAGAAAAACAAAAATCGCGGAGATGGTACGTTCGACCACTTAATAGATCTCGTCAGCAAAATGGAGAATTCTTTTTTCTGGTTTTTCCAGTGAGAGACATTGCAGATCTTGCAACACTGTCCCCTATAAATTACACAGGTGTTGTGTAATTTACGTTCCGTTAATTTTTGAGTAAAACCGACGCAAAGAATGCAGGATACGGATCGCGGCTGTACGTACGTACATAGTTAACAGCAAGTATATTTCAGCCTTAAGGTTCACACCTTCTGCATCACAGCAAGAGTAGAGTTCAGGCTTTTAGTCAGGGTGTAAATCCCACCTTTCATCATGACACAATATTAGAATGATTCAGTGGACAACGATTCTACGTCTGCACATATCACAAAGTCTCCTACGATACGATTTTGGTTTGAGCCAGGAGCAAGCAATTGACGTCATAATGCTGATTCCAATATCATATGCTGATTTAATATAAACATTTCTATTCATATAGACTGTGATTTGAAATTTGCTGTTATACATGTTTGCTGTGTTGACATTAACGTACTAGACCCTATAGTTGGTGGCGTAACAGGCGATCCGATCAGAAGGTTGCCGGTTCGAATCCCAGACCGGTAAAGTTAGCACTGAGGTCCTCATGAACAAGGTACCGTCCCCAAGCACCGCTCCCCAGGCGCTGCCCACTGCCCTTTGACCAGTGTTGTGCAAGTTACTTGCAAAGTGTAATACACTATACGTTACTTGTTACTGGTATTCAAATGTAATCCACTACCTTACAATATTACTGTCTCAGAATTGTAATCGTTACATGACTTCTGTAACTTTTCAGTTACTTTCACCAAAATAACCGAAGATATAACTTGATATTCTAATATGAGAAAAAATATTGCACATCATTCTCGAGGTTCAAGTGGCATGATGGCAGACCGTGTGAAACTTAATTTCTGCTGCTTTGGCTGATCACTCTCGTCGCCCGTTTTCTTTCTCTTCTCAGTCAGCTGAGTGTTTGCATGGCAACGCTCGAGGTGTTTTTTCAAATTGCTAGTGCTATTTCTCGACGTCGATAGTTCTTTAGGGTTTGGGCAAAGATTGCACTTGATTAAAACATTCTTTTTGTCCTTATCCCTGACGAACTCAAAGTAATGCGCAAACGTCCACCTCGCAAAAGTACTGTCTTCTGCCATCTCACAGGAGAAGCAAGCCTTACGTGATGCACTGTGCAAGGGGCTCAACTAATCACGAACAGCAAATACAACTCTCGCGCATTTTTTATCATCACAGATAATTAATATGAGGTCTCGCGGTCTTGCTGTTTTTAAACAAATACATTTTTGGTTAAAAGTGCTTTGTAACGCACGCGTTACTGGACAAGTACCGAGTAAAATATTACTGAAAATTGATAAGTAGTGTCTTACATTACTACGTTACAGCAAAAAGTAATCCGTTACTGTAACTCGTTACTTTTGTAATGCGTTACTCCCAACACTGCCTTTGACGGACGGGTCAACTGCAGAGATTACATTTTGCTGTGGTGCACTGTGTGCTGTGGTGTGTTCACAATGACAAATAATCCCTCACTCACTATAGGTCATGCACCTACTCAGAGATACTGTTCCTCAAATTCAACAGGTTTTCTATGTTAGACTGAAGTTAATAATCACTGCAATATTTTTTTACTTTATCACTTCATTAGACCTGTTTGACTTGGTGAAATAATGAATGATTTCAGAACGAGAAAAACTTGTTTTTAACACAGTCACTGGCAAAGGTAGCTTATAGTTAAGCTTACATCAGTGAGCAAGGAACGATTTAGGCCTCGTCCACACGGACGTTCGAAATGAACGCCCTCTGAACTCCATACACGTTTTTGCTGCGCTTTGTAGCTGCATTCGATTGGCGTTTCACTGGCGTTCGCAATAGCGTTGTTTTCCTCACGTTCGTCGGGATTTTGACGCCAAGAAAACGTTGCATGCAGCGTTTATTTGACGCCGGCCGAACGCGCAGCCGGCCGAACGCCGGTGCTGAACGCCCGTGTCGACACTTTGATTTGCTCCAATGAGCAGAAAAACGGTTGCCGTTCAGTCGGCGCTCACCTGGCGCCACGAACGCCAGCAAAACGTCTGGTTCAGACGTCTGTGTGAACGAGGCCTTAGGCTACAGTATGCTAGAGTAGTCATAAACCTTCATTTGCCTCTTTTTTACATGACCGAATAAATAAACAGAAAATATAAAACGGCTGAGACAGTGTCATTAATGTGAGCTGCAGCAGAGGTGCAGAAATGAACAATAAAAGAAAATAAATCAATCGCTCGACTGATGTAATTATGTCTATGGTAATAGTAGACAAACACTCCAACATGCTTAGGTGGAGAAGGGGCAAATGAAGTCGCTCCCAAGCGGCGAGCCTTTTGTGCTGCATGTTTCTCCAAAGTCTCTGTAGTTCTGCTGGTAGACGCAGCCACGTTGCCTTGTGCGGGGAGGGGAAGGGCGGATGGGCAGCAAACTTATGGTGCAACCTACGGCAAGCCACCGAGGGGATAACGTATAGGGCTGGGTTCAAAAAAATCGATTCACCGATCAATATCGATTCTCGTTCGAAAAATACGACATCGATTCAAAAATTCACGGATCGATCTTTTCCTGCGGCTATGAGTATGGCATCACATCAATGCCAAAACTAGAGCGTGCAAAATGGCTTGCCGCAAAAATTTTGCGGGCGTAAATTTCAAAGTCGCGCGCGCAACTGTGAAACTCGAGAGCACAAGATTAAGAATCGAGTGCGCCGTTGTGATAATATTGCGCGCAAACTGTATTTTTCCTCTCGCAAATGTCTTTTTTCCTCTTGATGTGTTAAATGTCCTCGTGCGCGCAGTAGATTACCGACGAGCGGCTTTTTTGCTTGAGAGAGATTTCTGCGCGTGCGGTTTGAAAGGGGGTAGGTTTTGGCAGTGTGGGGGCGGGGTTTTGGCAGCTTCTGCCTGTGAATCCTATTGGCCGATGGCTCCTGGTCTTGTGATAGTATGTACTACTTCGCTCGACCGCGCAAGGAGAGCTATAAAAACGTGAGACCGGCGAAACCGAAACCAAATAGAGCCATGGCTGAAGCTGCTCCACTCAAATCACCGTCTGGCCTAATTTTATAACCAAGCAAAACTAGTATTGACGCAAAGAAATCTCTAAATAAATCAATATCGAATCGAATCGAGAATTGAATCAGATCATGACCTTGTGAATCGGAATCGAATCGATTCAGGAAATCAGCAACGATACCCCGCCCTAATAACGTACATTCCATATAATCCGTTCAGCTTACCACGTAGCGCACTGCCGTTACAAAACATGTACAGAATGCGTTGACACTAATATTCCATAAACAACAACGTCAATTTGTTGAATAGTCGCCCCAGCCCTAACCTGTACCGGTCCAGGAATTAAACAGCGACCTTCTGATCATGGGGCAAAGTGTGGCGCGAGTAACAACAAGGCCTCAGCGTTGATTGGCTGCTACTCGTGTGACATATAGACAATCAGAGACTGTTGTGGACGGGACATCGTCGACAGCAAATGGCACAGACAGAAGAGACGGCAGCGGAGCCACAGCGGCGCACCTTTAATTAATATCAGTGATGGTCAAAATGAAACACAGATACCAATAATCGGCAAAATGTCTAATATCGGCCCTCGATAATCGGCCTGGCGGATAATCGGTCGATCCTTACTTTAAATAAAATAGATCTTCAGTTCAATATACAGTGGCATTACGATCCGTACGAGGCCTGACTGATAGATCGATGATATGGACCTTCTGATCACTGAATCGATGTATTGTCACACTCTTTCTAGCAAAACCATCAAGAGAAACACACACTCGTCTGGCCTCTGCTGGCTTTATTTCATCATCAATATTTAATAACGTGGAAGGTGAAATGTTTTTTTGATGTACGAGTGGGCGCCGGCCGTAATGTTCACGTCGAAAATTTACTGGGTCATTTGGGTTCCGAAGGTAAGATGTATCGTCACAATTACAGCTTCATAACTCCGGCGTTAGCGCCAGAGAAGGCTGTTAAATCTTGCAAACTCGCGCCTTAAAGTCCCGATAAACCGCCGGAGTCCGTCGTCGAGCCATCTGCGGGACGCAGCAGGGACAGAGCGAGACGGTGTGTTAATTAAAGTGCTGGATACACATACACTGCAGGCCTGGTGCAGCACAAGTGAGTGAGTGTGTGTGTGTGTGTGTAGTGGGGTGTGTGTGTGTGAGGGAGGGAGAGAAACCCAGGCGTCAGCACCAGTGGCTCTCGAGCTCCAGGGGAAGGAGAGATCACAATTCTATTTGCAGACATCGCGCCCGCACACACACACACACTGTGGCATCTTCCACCTGGGAAAGTGTGTGTGTGTCTGTGTGCGTGTTCTTTAAAGCGCTCGCGCGTCCGAGCTGCCATGGAGTCTGCAAGAAGTGCATCCCTTACTTTCTCTTTTTCTCCTCTTCACCCCTCTCTAACCCCCACTCCATTTTCTCACCTCTCTCACTTTTCACCTCTCAGCTCGTCTCTCCGTCTTCATTCCTTCTCTCACTTTCTCCTCTCCTCCACCAAATAATGTCCAACTTCTACACTGTTCTATCTCCCTCGATTTATTCCACTGCTTTCTTTCCTTCTCTCTCTCTCTCTCTCTCTGTCTCTGTCTCACACTTTCACTCTCGACTTCATCTTTATCTTTCTCACTTCATTCCTCTTCCCTCCCCATTCCCCTTTCCTCTTGTTTGAAATAGCTCTTTCTTTCTCCATCTCTCACTCTTTCATCCTTTCCTCCTCTCCCTCTCTTTCCTCTCCTCCTTCTTTCATTTCCCCTTCATTGCTTTGCTCTCCGCTCTCCTCCTCCTCCTCTCTTTCTCCATTCCTCTCCCCTCTCGATTCCTCACTTCCTCTCTTCCCTCTCATTTTCTCTTCTTCATTTCCCAGTTCTCGCCATTCCTCTTCCTTCTCCCTTCCACTTTCTCTCCTTTCCTCCTCTCCCTCTCTTTTTCTCTCCATTTCTCTGCTCCATTTCTCTCTCCTCTATCTTTCTCTTTCTCTCTCTACTCCTCTTCTCCACTTCACCATTCTCTTATCTCCTCCTCCATCTTTCTCTTTTTCTCCTCATTCCTCTGTTCTCTATTCTTCTTCCATCTACATTCCCCCTTGCTCTCGTTCTCTCCCCCTTCTTTTCTTCTATTCCACCTTTCCCTCTCCATTCCCTCTCTCTCCTTCGCTCCCCATCTCTCTTCCCCTCAGAGCTCCTATGATCTGTCCATCCTGTAGTCATGTCACATGGCAAGTCTGACCAATGACCTTTCTTGTCACATGCACCGACACTCACAAACAAGTGTACACACACACACACACACACACACACATACACAGGACAAGTGTTTTCTTTTCCAGTAATGATCTATTCCACCGAGTTACTTAACGCTCCAGCGCTTTTAAACATGCACCGGGAGAGAAAAAACCCAGTTGAAACATGAGCTGAAACATGCATGAAAGTCAGCACTGGGAGAAGTTAAAGGCTTTTAACTCATCTTTAAATCATCCGCAGGCCAGGAAAGGGAATGACCAAGTGAGTCTCCCCCTCTCTCTCTTCTTGGAAACCCTTTGGAATCTCCAACCGTGGATCTCCCTGAGGGAAGCGCAGGAACTTCACGTCTGATTAGTTTCCATTCAGCTGAAATCCAACTAAGTGATGTCAAGCAAAAGTCTGACCAAACGCCAGCGCTAAACGTAAAAACGCTACTAATGACTGCAGCGCGGCCCTCGCGCCGCTAAAGATCTGCATTACTGTAGGGGTTATGTAGTGAGGAATATGACGCACGGATGATCTGGCTTCAAGTGAGACACAAATATCAAATATATGGACCGGTGCACAAAGCTCCTGTGTATCTGCGATATTAAACGTCTTCATCATCCTGACCGAAAGCCCTCGCTCCGGACTGACATTTATAAGAGAGACGTAATCCAGGGAACGCAGGGTTTAAACCCCACAACTGACAGGCTCTCCCAGGTTTGGAACTAGACTCTGGATCAGAAGGTTACTTGTCCGCAGACATGTGGACTGCAGTGCTTACGACTTGAAATAAATGGGCTAAATCACACTGTATGGAACAAACACTATTTCTGTTTCAAAACAGTGCTAAAATAAAAACTACAAATCAATATAAAACTAGAGATGCATTGGCAAGAAACTGCCAATATAAAACGCTCAAGTTTTGCGGCTGTGACATGAAAACTGGCCGGGTAGAAAGACTTTGATTAAAATCTACTGAAGCAGATGGGGAAAAAACGAGGGATGATAAAAGCAAGCAAAAAACAGACAGAGATGTGCGCTCAGTGAGGTGACATTAGAGCAGGCGAAAACAGGCGAAGGAAAGATTTCAAGTCTCAAATTCCTTATATTCTTAATGGGAGAAAATGAATGGGTTCCTATGGGGAAAAATAAACGACGATGAAAAAGACGAGTGCGAGTCATGACCATTACAGATATGGAAAGAGGGTTATGGGCCCTCGAATGACATAGGCCTTTGGTGGCTTTGTGAAGAACAGTGGCCACGTTGTAAAGCGTTGGAATTTGAGCTCCATGTTAGTATAAGGGGAACGGACAAAAAAATGGGCAGAACTCGCGAACGAGCGCACGCTTCAGAAACGTGTATACAAGCACCCCACACTGCAACATGTTGTACGGTTTAGAGTCAGAACAAAGTTTCGTTCATAAAAAGGAAGAGTAATGGTCTAAAAAAAGTGTGTGGAATAAAAATCAGATAACAATATGTGAGTGTGTTAAATGCAATTTGATGAATACAGTTTTAGAAGAAAATTACGATGGAATTTATAATGAAGAAATTTAAATATAATGAAATACCTCAGGCTCTTAAACTCTTAAAAGATAAACAGGAAAAAGGGATAAAAGTGCCTTGCAAGTACTGTAAATGTAAACAGAGAAGTATAAAACCCCTAACTATGACCATACCTTTATACAACGCTGCTTAACACTCAACCACACCACAAAAGTCCTGCCCTGGACGGCACCACTGTAGTCTGGGGCTGTGAGACCTCACCAAAATCTCATGTCCCAATAACCAGATAAATTTAACTAATACAGGAAGAATATATGTTTAGTGAATTGCAGTTTTAGTCTAATTTTGTGCCTCCGATGAATTGAAAGCTTTTAATTGTTTTCATCATCCTGACCGAAAGACCTCACTCCAAAATGGCCTTAACATTCACGTGGGAGGAAGAGAGTATCAGAGAGAGAGAGAGAGAGAGAGAGAGAGAGATGCAATCCAATAAACACAGCTTTAAATCCCACAACTGACCAACTATTCCAGGTTGGAAACCAGATTCTGTGTTGGAAGGTCACTGGTCAGTAGAAATGTGAATTGCAGTGGCTATGAGGGAGAAGAAATGTGGAGAGAGAAAGATGAAGGAAGTGCTCCATCATTTTATGCATCTCTCGCGTACGCCGTGACATTTGCCTGCTGCTCATTTTCAGTAGCGGAAGGAGGAAATAGCTGAAAAAGCACATTAGCTTTACCTGCCTTGAATGTGAATGAAAGTAAGATCAGGGTTCACTGTTGTGTGCTGTTAAGGCATCGGTCCGACGCCGTGCTAGGGTTTGGTGATATCACGAATAACTGAACATTGTAACTCGATTACCATTGATGAACAAATGTTTTGAGGCTTATTTGTTCATTCTATGACACGTTTTGTACTGTAAATATGCTCATCTAGTAAAGTTAGGCCAGTTTTTCTAATAAAAGAGTGCATTCTTTTTAAACTCTCCTCTCTCCTCTTCTCCTTCTCGGAGCTTCACGCTGCGCTTGTGTGTGAGTGTGGTGTGAGTAACAACAAGGTTTCAGCATTGACTGGCTACTACTCTTGTGACATATAGCCAATCAGAGACTGTTGTTTGCGGGACATTAAATGAAGCAGCAAGTCGAGAGCAAGCGGCACACAGAGAAGAGGCGACAGTGGAGCCACAGTGGCGCACCTTGTAATTACTTAATATCGGTGACAGTCAATTTAAACACTGATACCGATAATTGGCAAAATGCCTAATATTAGCCCCTGATAATCTGCCCGGCCGAGAATTAGTCGACCCTTAATTAATAGGTTTTTTTAAGCATTAAAAGGATTATTAAATAATTGAAATAATTATCATGGGCATGATTATGTTGCTCAAAAGTTCTGAAAGTCAATTTCGTTTAAATTCAGAATTTTTGTAATATTATTACTATCTTATGACTTCTGGAGCTAAGGCTAGTTCAGATGATGTAGTACTAAAACAAACATAAAGCAAAACAAATAATTTAGTTATAATTTTTTCCCCATTTAAAAAATGTATTAATAGCACTGGGAGTTGATTAAAAACACTGAGGTAATCACTGCTATTAATCATGATTCGTCTAATTAAAGTGGTAAAACTAATTAAAGTGGTTTTTTATTTGGTTTTTAACCTTCCATTGCCCATAACATCCATAATGATATTTTTAAAAACTGACGTTAAAATTTCCAGACTAACTGTGTGTTAACACATTAACATTCTCAGCACTAATAATTAATAGTGTGAAGCGTAATGTGCCAAAGTAAAGGCCAACATGCCCTCCTAATCTGACCGTCTCATTCTCCAGTATCAAATACATTTTATCTGTAAATTACAGTACTAATATCTAACCTCATATCCATGTGGAGCAGGGAGGCAGTATAGCACTGGAGGTGAGGTAACGGGGTCTCTGTATGCCGATGTTGAATAGCTCCGTTTGTCCTGCACATGCCGCCTGATAAAATGGAATCTTAACGCTGCGGACATCATTTACAATGAAAGCACCATGTGCGGGTGTCTGTAGCGAAACAAATTGCATATTTGTTAGCAATTCTAGCAACGTCGCTGTGGTCACTGCCTCCATGCTACAGCCTTACTGTGACAGATGGCCTAGTGATAAGAAATATTTGATTTTGTTGTTCTTTGTTTAATACGGCACTCCGTTCTCCTCTTATAATCCTAATTATCTCTGAAGATGGATTTCAAACTACCTTTAATCGGATCTTATTTCCCCAAACGAGAGAGAGAGTGGCCATAGTTGGTGTCCGTGTGCTCACTGATGAATGCCATCACACTTTTACAATTACACAACCGCACAACCGAGTCTCAGAGATTAAGCTGCTTTAGCCAGCTAGTCCTGCTGGAGAACATGTGCTGCACTGATGTGCATCTTGGGGCACATTTTCATAGTTATTCAGGAACCGTGTCCTGCCTAAGGCATACTTAATCATTTACTTACTCTAACTTACAGGCAGCACAGGGCGCGGTGGTTAGTGAAGAGGACCTGGGTTCGATCTCCGTAGGGCGTTTCTTTGCATGCTCTCCCCGTGTTTGTGTGGGTTTGCGCCGAGGGGCTCCGGTTTCCATCCAGGTCCGAAAGCAAGCACTATAGATTAATTGGGAACTCTAAATTGGCCCCGCAATGTGTGACTGAGAGTGTGCTTGTGTGAGTGTCCGGCGGTGTGTTGGCGCCTGCCCACAGTTGCTTCCCACCTTGCGCTTGTAGTTCCTGGGATAGGCTGCGGTCCCCCTGCGACTCCGGTTGGGATTAAGCGGTTTGGATAATGAATGAACTCTAACATATATATTAGAGCTGGGGAATAAATAAAAAAATGCTCAAAACTGATATTCAGAAACTCTAATAAACATCGGTTACTTCCATTAATCTTGAAATGTGACTCTCCACGGCAAAACCAGTCGCTTGTCGCAACGGAGGTTTCCAAGAAAAATGACCATTTATGTTGCGTGGGGTAAAATTTTGGATTTTTTGTTTTTAGTGTTTTGAAACAGTGGAAGGTCTATACTGTACTGTTGTGAATAAATTTAGCTGAAAAACTTACCCTTTCCGTCCTAAAAACGTGACTTTCTTGAGGTGAGGAATTCAATTCCAGCAGAATGTTAAAAGTTTCTGTTTTGACCGCTCTACTTCAATATTTACGCTAAATCGACTGGTTGACTAGCGTGAAGATATTTCTCTGGAATCCATCTTCGTCTCCTGAGTTCAGTTAACCTAACGCAGGAAGGCTATCCGTGTGGCTGTGAATGCAGCGTAGGCTACCGTAAATACAAACATAGCCGTGACCGCACTAAACGTCTGTGAGTGCTACGTCGATAGTCAACTTCAAAGGCAGATTTCTCCGTTTCTCACTTGGCGCAACAGGAGAAACCCGACCCCTTTAAATGTTGATATCTCAGTCATATGTCGTCCGATTCATTCGATATAGGTATCGTTTGGAAACTTGATTTATGCCCTTTCAAAACACAATAACAATTTGTGACAAGTGACTGGTTTTGCCATGCAAAGTCACAAATTCCAAAAAAAAAATCAAAAGTTTAAAATCACAAATTAGCCAAGAGCGGAACTGCAGAGTGACCCTGTTGTGAACTAACTACATAATGACAACTCATAACATTTTAAACAGTCATTTATTAGCAGTTATAAGTAGGGTTGGGTACAGAGTTCTGTACTTTTAAAGGTACCGACCGAATGATGTCGGTATTATCAGGTATCGGGTCACGTAAAATCAAACGTAGCCAAATTTCAGTACATTCTCGCACTCATCAGCAGCGGCGCACACAAGCTGAGCAGGACATCTGGAACTGGGTGAAAAGTTTAAATTAATCAAGTTATGCAGTTTACATTCACAGCAGCAATAGAACAGAAATACACAGATATTTACTGCAGTTAAATTTACATTTGCTATTTCAGCTATGGTGTTAGTTTTGTTTACCGTGACAACGGTTGCCGGGGAAAGACAGCGCATGCGTGGAAACTGCACCGACAATCACCCCTGCAGCCAGCATCAACATCGAAAACGTCGAATCTATGCCATTGACCAAAGTTCCACTGCAGCTTTAGGTAATCAGTGATCCATCTGTTTTAGTTATTGTTCTGATATATTTTTATAAAAACTGTAATAAATCGATATTGCAGTTGTAACATAAACGTTTGAAATTAGTTTGGGGCTTATTTATTATCACTGTAATTTTTATGTTGCTACAAAGCAGGTATTACAGATTGAGAGCAAGGTATCGAAATGAGGTGCCGTTGAGTATCGGTGCTGAGCACCAGGTACCGGTTGAGATGTGAAAGGTACCCAACCCTAGTTATAAGTGTCAACACCAATTTATCAGCTGTTAGCTCAAATCAGTCGATAATATTGTCACTAAATTTATTCTTCTTTCTTATTCTTATTATTCTACTCATTCGTCGTCTTTATGATGAATGAATCAAAACTAACATTTAGAACCTTTT
Source organism: Distichodus sexfasciatus (assembly GCA_032718565.1). Classification (NCBI taxonomy): domain Eukaryota; kingdom Metazoa; phylum Chordata; class Actinopteri; order Characiformes; family Distichodontidae; genus Distichodus; species Distichodus sexfasciatus. Next base: position 2,974,914 of record JAVGVS010000044.1, read on the forward strand.
AGGTCTAACACCCACAAAGACTATTTGAAATATTATTCAGTTCTGTTTATACTTTTCAGAGTGTGCGTTCATATTTTGTTATATGAATGTAGGGAGGGATGTGTTAAAACTAGCAGTCCAGGTCGGTCAGTGGTGCCAATGGTGAGCAAATGAGGGGTTCCGAGCTTCAGCTGCACAGCTCCACTCCTGCTCAATGATAAAACCTTTTGTTCTACATGTACACAGTTTCCTACACACTTGCATGAGTGTTCATGAGTAGTTCAGATGCAGGGACTCAAAGGAGGTGGGGTTCCTCTCGTGGTTTCTCCTGTTTAACACAGAGGGAGTTTTTCTTGCCACTGTTTCACCAGACGTGCTTGTTAGAAGCCTGAACCCAGTAACCTGTAATGATGCTTTGTGACAAGGTCTACTGTGAAAAGAGCTATACAATTAAAACTCAATTTTAAAGTAAAAACATGCATCTTCTGTGAAAAACAAGATTCTGAAGGTCAAGCTGATCTGGAGAACGCCAGGTTCTCTGCTGCTCATTATTAAGTTTATTATGTCTAAAAGGAACCAAACAGGAAGAAGTTGGAACATGGGTTTTTGTACTTCTAAGGCCATATTACAAACAAATAAACTGGGACTAAAACTCTGATTCATCATGCCAGTTGTCCATTAACCCAACCCAGAGCACACCCCTGACAAACTATTGAGTTTTATCTGGTCGCCTGTAAACACCAAGGGCTGGCTTCTTGAGCAAGGATTAAAGCTAGTCTTGGACTAACTTACAGTACCAATGGACAGTTGAATTTCAAAGCTTGAAAAACTGGCCCCAGAAGCTAGCAAAGATACATATGCGTCATTTTGAGTATAAGCGAGTATAAAAGTGAGTCAGTATGTCACTGTGAACACACCACAGCACAGCACACAGTGCACCACAACCAAATGTGACCTCTGCATTTGACCCATCCGTGAAGGAGCAGTGGGCAGCTAACATGGGCAGCGTATGGGAAGCAGTACTTGGGGACGGTACCTGGCTCATTCGAACTGGCAACCTTACGATCACGGGACCCTAAGCGCTACGCTATCTACTGCCCCAAAGCAACAAAATTGGGACTGCCCCAAAAGCCAAAAACTTGGAAAATGTAGGCAACAGGAAACATAGAGGTATGATCAAGAACGAGTTAATTGGGGAATTCATAGAATTCTAAATAACATCATTATTATTATTATTATTATTATTATTATTATTTCAACCAGATGATTCCAGACTTCTGACTGGTACTGTGGGTTGTTTGAGTGTTAAAAATATAGTTTGTTAAAAAAAGAAAGACTTATTTGGGTCATTGCTGATCCCCGCTGTGAATAAAGAGGGTTAATCTCCTTCTGAGCATCTTAAGATGTGTTTTTGGATCTTTTTTGGCATTGCTGCAGCTTGGCAACCCATCTTAAATTGTTCTCAACTCCTAACCAACGGCAAATGTCGTAAACCACCTTACACTCACAGTCTGTTATTGTGTTAAAGCTTGTGTTGACCAAATAGGTCACTTCCCCAAATTCTTGGTGTCTTACCCCCTTTTTATCCCAGTCATTGTGAAACTGTCGAAAAACGACGTGTTGACATTTGGCTAAAACTGGCGTCTCAGCCCAAAAAACCCCATTTCACAAGCACAAAGAATATAAGGAATGACGCAAGTTACGTTTGGCTGGGTGACATTTTGCTAAATCTGGCCACTTCAGCAGAAATCGGACAATCTTATGTTGATTTTGCACCGAGACACGCTTGACAGACACTGGATCAGCGAGAACCCGGCCGGGTTCTCCTGGAAGGGACGGGAGAGTCGGCGGGTTTTTTCCCCTCTGCAGGGAGGAGAGACAAGAGGGAGGGGGAGGGCTGGACGAGGGGAGCCATTTACGAGAATTCGAGCCCTCTCCATCACGGCAGCACGCGGGGGAAAGTGACACTGGGTCGATAGGTGTGATTAATTAACTTCTAATGAGTTCATCTGAGCGCCAGAGTCTCTGCAAAGCAGACATGTTGGTTTGACCTACTCCCCTATCAACTGTCTCTCTCTCTCCCTCTCTACTTTCTGTCTGTCCCGCTCTCATGTCTTTTGTCTCCCTCCTTTTCTCTCTATCTCTCTCTCTCACATTTTTCTGTCTCTTTCTCTCCTTTTCTGTCTCTCTCCTTCCTCCCCATTGTCTTTCTTCGTCTTTTCTCCTCGGCTCTCCTTCCTTTTCTGTCTCTCCCCTCTTCTCACTTGCTCCCTCCTTTCTGTCTCCCCCGCCTCGCTTCGTCTCTCCTCTCTTGCTTCCTCCTTTTCTGTCTCCCCCGCCTGTTTCCTGTGTCTCTCTCCTCTCCCTCCTCCTTTCTGTCTCCCTCGTTTCTGTGTGTCTCTCTCTCCTCTCCCTGTTCCTCCTTTCTGTCTCTCCCCCATTTCTGTGTCTCTCTCCCCTCTCCCTTGCTCCCTTTCTGTCCCCCACTCGTTTCCTGTGTCTCTCTCTCTCTCTCCCTCTCTCGCCTCCCTCCTTTTCTGTCTCCCCTGCTTGCAGCAGGCTCTCTCTCCTCTCACTTGCTCCCTCCTTTCTGTTTCCCTGCTCTCTGTGTCTCTCTCTCTCCCTCTCACCCCTCCTTTTCTGTCCCCTCATTTCTGTGGCGTCTCTCTCTCCCCCTCCTGTCTCCCTCGCTTCTGTGTCTCTCTCTCCCTTCGCTCCCTCCTTTCTGTCTCCCCTCGCTTGTCTCTCTCTCTCTCCTCCTTTTCTGTCTCCCTCCCTCATTTCTGTGTCTCTCTCTCCTCCTCACTTGCTCCCTCCTTTCTGCCCCCTCACTGTGTCTCTCTCTCCCTCTCTCTCTCCTCGCCCTCCCCTTTCTGTCTCTGTCTTGGTTCCTTTGTCTCTCTTTATCTATCCCTCCTTTTCGTCTTCCTATTTCTCTCTTTTTTCTTGCCTCTTTCTCCTCCTTCTTCGTCCCTTTCTCCCCACTTCCTTCTTTCTGTCTGTCGCTGCCTCCCGCCCCTTCCCCGCCTCTGTCTCAATTCCCTCCTTTCTGTTTCCTCGCTTCCTCTCCTTCACTCTCCTTCCTCCCTTCCCCTTGTTTTCTGTGTCTCACTCTCTCATTCCCTTCCCCTCCTTTTCTGCCTGTGTCTCTCCCCCTCCCTCTCCTTATTTGTTTTTCTCTCTTCCCATTCATTATCTCTCGTGGCCGCGAGAACATAGATCATCACTCTGAATGCGGCCCACGAGATCACGGGGTCTGTTCATTGGAAAGTTCTGTGTGTGCTCCCGCTATTTTTTTCCTGATAAGAGAAAAAAATCAGGCTCCTTGCTCCAAGCAAGAACAGACCGACACTCGGATACATAACGAGCAGGAACAGAATCAGAACCGTGAACAACAGGTGGCACTAACATTGCATTATCCGCTTCTCAAGTAGAGTGTTATGACTAGTGCTGGGAGTGGATTTATAAAAAGATATCTAAACATGGCATTAATCAAAAACAATTCACTGTGATGAGATCAATAGGGCTTTCTGTGTATTTAGGGTGCTTTCACACCTACAGGCTTTAGTCCGCTTCAATCGAACTCGAGTTCGTTTCCCCTCTTGGTGCGGTTCGTTTGGTCTGGTGTGAACACGGTAATCGCACTCGGGTGCGGACCAAAACAACCGCACCGAGACCCCCAAAAAGAGGTGGTCTCGATCCGAATCAGTTAGCGAACTCTGGTGCGGTCCTCCTGGTGAGAAAGCATACCGAACCAAAACAGGACCAAAGGCTGCGAATCACGTGATATACATACCTGTTGGATCTTGGCATGATGAGCATATCGCTGTTCCTCCTTATTAATGCGCGCCACCTCCTGTATTTTTGCGATATGCGACTTCGGCGAACGCAGTGCATTAATACGCTGTTTTCCAGCTGTAACCGCGCTTGATTTTCAAACGCAATAATTGGTCTGAAGTGGTGAGCGCACCAGATGTAGAAAGTAATCACCAGGGCGACAACCAGTCCACGTAGGTTCTCCATCTTGAAACAGTCAACACCGAATCTTCTTGCTGTATTTACATTTTGGTTCACGCGGCAAACACATCTGACCAATAAGCGGCGAGGACGTTCTCGTGTGATTTAAAGTGACACATTTTGGTACGCTTGGATTTTTTCCCGTGTGAAAACAAACCGAACCAAGGAGAAAATGCTACAAGTTTACAAAATTATCAACTGATTCAGACCAGAGCAAGCGTACTAAGGTGTGAAAGCACCCTAAAATACTTTTGAAGGTGCTTCAGTGAAACCTTTGTTAGTATGCACACACAACTCCCTATAAAGTTCAATCTGGACCATTTGTTGCGTTTTAAATAACTTAGAACCCCTTTAACGTAACTCATACAGAAACCTCACAAACACCGTCAGAATCATTCAATCAGAATTCATCTGTGTTGGAGGAACCAGTGGAAATTTGGGCGAAAATGTGGTTTTATGATGAGTGTGCATAAACAAACTAAAGTTTCCAGTCTGATCACACTAAAACATGTTTGTGAGTAAAATCTAGTGTCTGTTGGAGTGATGGAACACTTGCTGGACGCCATTACCAAGTTGACATTTGCTCTAGTCCAGTGTTATAACCCTGACGGACACCGTCACAAACAAAGCAATCATAGTGTTCATATGTTTCTTTTAATGACAGCGGTCAATGTAACGACTGAACAATTTTTGATTATTTATTTATTATCTTAACCACACTGGAAGCATTAAAAAATATTTTGTCTGCTCTTCAGGCGGTTGACGCGACATATTTTCTGGCACATGCTGTTTACCTCTATCCACGGGTAGGAGTGTGTTCACCTTTTGTCACACACACTCCGATCACGTGACCGGCACGAGGACCCGGAAGTAGTCGGCACGGTCGGAAGTATAAATAGAGGCTTTTTCTCACGGCTCACCGATCAGTCATTGAGTCAACCTGGTTCAATTCCGATTCACTTCGGCATCAGCTGTGACTGCTCCAGTTATTTGGTTTATCTCCTCGATGGAGCGTGTGTTTGAATCTTTACTCTGTTATTTGAGAGAGTTCTTGAATCAACTCACCTGGTTCGTCCACCTCTTCGCGTCTCACTCCGCGTTTGGGTTAACCGTCCACGCTACACGGGCTATCGGCTAACGACAAGCATTGTGTTACATCCTCATCAGATCACTGACACCTCTGTGTGTACGCACATGTATGTGTGCGCGCGCACAGGCAAAGAAGACTTGTAAACGCGCAACGATGTACAGAAATGACGTTGTGTAAATAAGATAAATAACATAAGGCTATTTCGTTTGTTTAATAAAATGACAAGGTATAGACTTCTTCTATATAAAAGTAAATCTGTGATCTGGCGCTATATAGAAAATAAAATTAACTTGACCTTCAAGGGGTGCGGAGCTAGCCGTGCTAATATGTGACCCTCCATGGCAAAACCGCAAATTCTCAAAATTGAGTTATTATGCTTTCATGAAAGGACCTTCAAAACGATACCTATATCGAATGAATCGGACGACATATGACTGAGATATCAACATTCAAAGGAGTCGGGTTTCTCCTGTCACGCCAAGTGAGAAATGGAGAAATCTGCCTTTGAAGTTGACTATCGCCGTAGCACTCACAGACGCTTGGTGCGGTCGCGGCTACGTTTGTATTTACGGTAGCCTACGCTGCATTCACAGCCACACGGATAGCCTACCTGCGTTAGGTTAACTGAACTCGGGAGACGAAGATGGATTCCGGAGAAATATCTTCACGCTAGTCAACCAGTGGATTTACGGTAAATATTGGAGTAGAGCGGTCAAAACAGAAACTTTTAACATTCTGCTGGAATTGAATTCCTCACCTCAAGAAAGTCACGTTTTTAGGGTAAGGGAAAGGGTAAGTTTTTCAGCGAAATTTATTCACAACAGTACAGTATAGACCTTCCACTGTTTCAAAACAAAAAATCCAAAATTTTACCCCACGCAACATAAACGGTCGTTTTTCTCGGAAACCTCCGTTGCAACAAGCGACTGGTTTTGTCATGGAGGGTCACATATAATGGTAGGGGAAACGATAAAACCAAAAAAATATCGTTCATTAATCGTAATCGACTTAAAATGTTCAGTTAATTGTGATACTGATTTGTTCTCCCATCCCTTTAGAGCACCAAAATTGGAATCAAACTGACCCTCGTGAACCGATTCTAGAATTAGGTGACTCACCCATCTCTAGAATCCAGGCTGAGACATTTGTCTCACTCCACACAACATGAGCAGCGCGAGGTTCATCACAAAAGCAAAAAAGCAAAAAGCCATGACCGGAGCTTGACGAAAGTCAGTGGAAACAAACGCAAGGACATTATCAGCTTTCAGTCTTGTCCACATAACGAAAGGCTAAAAAACAAAAATAAAGCAAACAGAGCAATGTGAGAGCAACAGAGAGAGGGAAAGGGGAGCAGATTTGGAGTGCCGTACCTGACTCCTCCCTGTTGGAGTGAGTAATCTGTCTAGAGGTGGAATTAGTTAAATGCAGCCTCATCCATCATTGACTGACCCTGCATCGATCTGGCTGGACCCCTCTCTTTTAAACTGAATTATATTATGAGAAAAGTGAGAGAATTAATGTCTCACCGCTGTTTTCTCGCCTGCGTCAGGTCAAAGCCGGGAGGCCCCTCAACAACCGCACAGAGGGACGGAGAATCAAAAGTGGGCCTGAGGATAAAAAAGGTCTTTAATCTGTTGCTGCGATGTCTATTTTTAGAACATGTCCTGCAAGAAGAGGAGCTGAAAAGATCTCGAGGAATTCTGTCCGTCTTTGTTTCATTGTTTTGTTTGTTTGTTTGTTGTTGTTGTTTTGTTAAAGTCAAAACCTTTAACCCCAGAATTGCTTATTAGGGGTTTTGGCCCACTGATATCTTATGCTGATATGTTTAAAGTTTTACACAAATAAAATGGAATTAAATCAAAGTAAGTCTGGGCGATATGACCTCAAATCACTATCACGATTAATTCAAACATTTATCTCAATTATGATACCGTAACGACCGGCGGGTGAACCCAAACACAGAGCCAACAGAACCAGGTCACAGGCACAGGGGTAAGAACCAGAAAACACTGTCCATGAAGTAGACTTGTAGTCAAGACCGCCTAAACCAAGACCAAGACACTACCAAATGCTACCGTAGCACAAATCGATAGCAGAGTCTATCGATTTACGCTACCGCATCGAAAAATGCTACCTTTTTAAATGATGTATTTACCATAACAGTATACGTTTCGAGACCAAGACCAGTCTCGAGACATCCAACTCTACCATGAAGCAAACAAATCCAAATCGCCAGAAGCAGAGGGGTAGTCCAAAAACAGAGAGCAAGGGTCAAAACAGAGGCAGGCAAACACAAGGAACGCTCGCTGTAAATGAAAGTCCTTAAATTTAGGTGATGTGGATGTGATTGGTTTAGAATTCTGATGACGTTGATCTGGTAAACTGAGGTCGCTGTGAAGGTCTGGAACTGGAGTCCTGGTCAGATGGCCTTTCTGGTGAGGTGGACTCCTCCCTCGGTCTGGGCTGGGATCTTACAGATACATTTTTAATGTGCATTTGCAGTATTTTGATGTAGTATTTTCTTTATTAAACAGGGCATTTCATGAGATTTGCAAGGTGGCCAGAGTTTAGTTATTCAGCCCTATTATCAAGACTAATAATGTAACTAATTTTTAAAAAGTCAAGTAAAATCAGCGTAAACATGGAACTGCAAAAACAAGAACGGTTAAAAAAAAATCGCAACAAAACCTTCCCGTTCATCAAGCTAACAAAAAACAAGTACACAATATCTAGCAATCTAGGAAGTTACATTCTCAAAAAACAGAACTTTTAGATTTATTACACTCCATTACCAAAATATCTGCTAACTCCCGTCTACCATATCCAGCTCTCACACGTGGAGGTGCAATGTCGCGCTCACAGGAAGCCTCGGTGCGAAAACAGGCTCGGCTGTTTTCCGGCTTTTGCTTTTCGGCGCTGTATCGACTGGAATCAAACGCGGCCGCCGCTAGTCATGTTAGCATCGATCAGTCGCGGAGACCGGGGAACAGGACGGCACGGCGAAAAATAAAAACCCCAGCAGGACGGGTCTGAGCACGCTCGGTGGTCGGGGGGAGGACAAGGGGGAAGCAGGGCCACAGCAATTGCTTTTAGATTAAGCAAATTAACAGGCGCTCGCTCTCCTGCCCTGGTCACAGTGATGGGGGATAAAAAGCAATCTCGCCAAACACAAAACACCCGCGACATATTTATCACGCGTTGGTACGTGCACGTAGGAAATGCTATTTTTATTTCAGTGGAAAAACTCCTGACATTTTAGTTGTCTCCATACGTATCCCATGTTTTGGGCAATAGCATCGGTACGGTACATTAATGTCATCTCAGCTCTAACATCCAGTAGGTTGTTTGCATTTTCTATTTCTAGGGCTGAAATGATTATTCGAATAACTCAAATACCTCGTTTACAAAAATGTTTAAGCCTTCATTATTTTTATATATATACGGACATATATTAGTGACGTACAAGGTTTTCAGTTTAGTGATCAAGGCAAGACCTGATCCCTCTGTATGTGAAGTATTTGTGAGATATTCCATGCACAAAAACAGAAGTAAATGCGTAAAACCACATAAATGACATTTTATGTAAACAGTGTAAACATGCGCTGTGTTCGTGAGTGTGCGTACTTGTTGCTCTCTCCAAGAAAAGTCAAAAGCAGCTCATTTTATAGGTCAAAATGAGTCCAAATTGGTTCAAATTACCCAAAACTTGTAGTTTTAAAAGTAGTTTGGAGCCAATTTGGAGTCTTCTAGGAAAGACTGCACAACTTGTGTAGGTGGTGGCGAGGAGCTACAACCAAAAATTCTCCGAACATACGCAACCGTCAAAACTTCCATCTTAAGCATTGTATTATATATCTGATATGAACTATCAGAAAACAAGGCTTAAAGTGTTAAATGGCGGACTTGTTCTTAAATGCTTCGTAGTTCATGTTTTAGCAGATGGTCAAGATTGGGTTGAGATCGGCACAAGAGCTCAATAAAAGGTAACATGCTTTTTAGAAAGCAGATCAGAATGAACCTCAAGTTTCTAATAATTCCAGTCATTAAGTAAAGTTAGTTTCTGGTGATAAATATAATATTTTCACATTATTTTAGCATAAATTATGAATCGAGATTTCACTGTAAATTGAAATTTTCATTTGCTTATACTTTTAGAGATATCATCGTAACACAATATACATTATATCCTAGAAAATGTGCTGTTGTGACATCTCTAGTTGCCCGTTTTTGCTTCAGCAAATATAAATAAAAATAGAGGATTTCTCCTCTATTAGAGGATTCCTTCAACAATGACAAGACAGATTAACACTGAGGCAAATCTTTGATCCAGCTTTAAAACACACACACACACACACAACTGCAATGACTTATCCATCCTTCCCACTTATGGACCCCCGGGGTTAATCCTCTCTGGACATAAATGGACCGTGTATTTTAATGCAATGCCATCACAATCGAGTCATAAACTCCATTAATTTTATGTATTAATCTTTATATTCTCCCCCAAACCTGCAACCGGCAGTTTTACGGCCCGCTCTTTATCCGGTATTAAACGCCCCTCCTATATTCTAATGCGCTCCCTCATTCCACAGCCACCATCCAACATGCTTTTAAAGACAGGACAGGTCTTAATGAAACATTCTCTACACGCAGTTCCACCACAGTATATTTTCCGACATTATAAAGGCCCGGGAAAGTGGCACAAGTCCCCATTAAGCTTTTTATGTTTTGCCTTATCTATCAGGCCCCATTCAACCTGTCAGCTAATTGCCTAATAAACCTTTATTGCAAGGAAAATCCTTCATTTCGCTGCAAAACACCAAGACCTTAGTAAGTGAGAATACCTTGAACTTTGGCGTTTGTCTAAGAACTCTGAGACTTTTTTAATTTGTAGATTACTCAGCATTAGGGCTGGGTTAAAAAAAAAAAAAACATTCACCGATCAATATCGATTCTCGTTCGAAAAATACGATATCGATTCAAAAATTTGCGGATCGATCTTTTCCTGCGGCTATGCACTACTTCCCACGACCGCGCAAGGAGAGCTATAAAAACGCGAGACCGGCGAAAGCGAAACCAAATAGAGCCATGGCTGAAGCTGCTCCGCCCAAATCACCGTCTGGCCTAAAGGCCGATGTTTGGCATCACTTCGGTTTTAAAACAAGTTATTTTATAACCAAGCAAAACTAGCATTGACGCAAAGAAATCTCTAAATAAATCGATTTCGAATCGAATCGAGAATTGAATCGGATCATGACCTTGTGAATCGGATCGAATCGATTCAGGAAATCAGCAACGATACCCAGCCCTACTCACTTTTACTTTAATGTTTTACTTTGATAGATAAGACTGGATTTCTTCTTGTATGTTATATCATGGATTATTCTAGAAATAAGCTTAATGATCTGCCAGCAAAGGAATTTTATCTCTTTCATATTATAATTGTGTGTAGAAATGGAGATATGCTGCCGATACACACTCGGCCTACACAGTAAGACACTCAACATCTGAGTGCATGAAAGAGATTCCTGCAACTTCCATAGAACACAGCAAACACTCTCGCAAGGTCTAGGAAGATCTGGTTGAGGCAACACACAAACGTCTTCCCCAACCATCACACACACAACTGCATCGCAGTCATATCTTAGTGAAATTTTCCAACATAAAACCTGAAACTTTACTAAATGAGAGTTTTTTTTCTCACAAAAACACAAAAACCTGAAAATCTCAGAGTTTCCTTTCTTCAAGGGGAAAATTAGGTCCCCACAACCAGCTAAAAACCTACACACAATCTATATTGAAAAGGGTTAGATTTGACTCAACTGTACTATTAGTGCAAAACTAAAACCTAAATATACAGCAGAGCGTACGTACAGCTGGGTAATGAAGCTGAGGTTGGCTAACTTGTATCACCACTAGACATAGGGAAGAACATTTCAAATATTTTCAACAGTTGAATAATGTTATTCATATTGGATCATAGATTGTAGCCTATGTGCAGGAGGGTCATCGAACCCACTGAATTGTTTGAGAAACAAAAACGGTGACTTGTGATAGCTAACATCAGCATCGTGTTACGCTGAGACAGTGTGGTAACAGTGCAAACATTAGCACGCTAATTATGGCAATAGCAAATGGTTCTTGCAGGATCCGTCAGACTATCCGGCAACCTCGAGTCTGGGGAGGGGGGAATGAGAAACAAAGCTCCACAGTATTTTGAATTTGACTGCAGTATCAGTTTTGGCCACAATCTTACATATAGCTCCTTTAAAGACTGTTAATGCTGTCATGTATATTTATTAGCAAAATATTTGATAACTGTCATTTCAAAAGACACTGTAGTTACACATTTATGGTCTGTATATAATCTAATTGCTGCCAATGTAATTCTGAATTGAGCTGTGAAAGAATTCTGAAATCTTGCTAATACTGAGAGAACATAAAGCTATTCCACAATGCAAATACAACAATCTATTTCTACTGTATATCTTGACCATTACCTTGATTCTAATAGATTCTGAACACCAGGACAGATGCTAATGTAGCCAGTGAACATTTAACCATGGGAAGATTGCAGCACAAATCATAGGAGCTACAGAACAGAATTACATTACAGACAGAATGGTGTAGAACCCCGACCATCATGCCACTATTAGCTTTTTGGACATCACTTATCAAACAACATCATGACAGCAATATGTGACCCTCCACGGCAAAACCAGTCGCTTGTTCAAAATTGAGCGTAGCACTCACAGACGCTTGGTGCGGTCGCGGCTACGTTTGCATTTACGGTAGCCTACGCTGCATTCACAGCCACACGGATAGCCTACCGCGTTAGGTTAACTGAACTCGGGAGACTCGCTAGTCAACGAGTGGATTTAGCGTAAATATTGAAGTAGAGCGGGCAAAACCCAAACCTTTATGATTCTGCTGGAATTGAATTCCTCACCTCAAGAAAGTCACGTTTTTAGGATGAAAGGGTAACTTTTTCAGCCAAATTCATTCACAACAGTACAGTATAGACCTTCCACTGTTTCAAAATACTAAAAACAAATAATCCAAAATTTTACCCACGCAACATAAACGGTCCTTTTTCTCAGAAACCTCCATTGCGACAAGCGACTGGTTTTGACGTGGAGGGTCACATATGATGTTGCTCTTCCCTTTGTGGCTATAAACAGTAGAGGCTCCACTTTTCTGTGAGACTTTCCACAGTTCTGGAGAGTGTGTCTGGAGGAATTTGCGGCCATTCAGCCCAAAAGAGCAACTGTGAGGTCAGGTAGTGATGTGGCAGGAGAAGGACTGGCTCACATTTGGGGTTTAAGTTCATCCCAAAGGTGTTGAGGGGAGTTTGAGGTCAGGGATCAGTGTGAACCGCTCGAGTTTCTCCACAACAAACCGTGACTTCACGGACCTGACTCTGAGCGCCAAGGTTGTCGCATAGCAGCAGACAATGGCTTTCACCACAAAGTCAGGAGCTCAAAACTGTCCAAAACATCTCCGTTCTGTGGCACAATGTTAAATTGGATAGACAAACACATTCCCAATACGTTCAGCTGTTTGAACATTTCACTATAGACGAACAATAAGAAAATTAGAAACAAATTAGGAGTTTGTCTGTTCATTTTAACATTTTGTTACAGACAAAGCTAGTTCTATTTTTGAAATAGAATTTCTTAAAACTGCCCCGTGGTGTGTGGGCGCCTGCCCAGGGTTGCGCCCGTAAGTTCCCGGGATGGGCTTCGGTCCCCCGCGACCCCAGTTGTGATTAAGCGGTTTGGATAATGAATGAATCAATGAATAAAGGTTTTTAAAATAAGTTACAAGTCCATGCCAGAGCTGGTTGTGTATCGTCTATTGTGGTACAATATATATTTTATTTTAAGCAAATCACTAACCACTAGATCACTAATTAACATTACAATCTGGACAATCTGTGCACGGTTTGTCCAAAAGACCACGACAGGGCCTCGCATCTGCCTCACATCTCTCCACTGTGGCAAAAGGACAAATTATAAATGCTTGAGGAGCCACAGAGGAGGTGTGCTTGATTTATCAAGGCGGTGGAAACGATGGCGGGGTTCTAAGAGGGAGCGAGACAGAAACAGAGACAGAAGAAAAGACAGAAAGAGGGAGAGGGAGAGAGATAGGTAGAAAGTTGTTCTAATGCAACAACTGGACAGTCAAGGCCATATTCAGCAGATTGTAATGAATCAGGCGCTGGTATGAGACGAACCTTTTCTAATCCACGTCTGAGGGCGAGAAAAGAGAGAGAGAGAGAGAGAGAGAGAGAGAGAGAAAGCCCAAGCAAGAGGCAGACAGAGAGGGGTCAAAAAAGAGAGAGGGAGAGAAAGAAAGCGAGCAGGCGAGATGGGATAGAGGTGGACAAGAGAGGGGATCGAAAAAGGAGAGAGAAAAAAGAGAAAGAGGGTAAGGAAAAGACGGGGAGACAGAGAGAGGAGGAGAGAGAAAGAGAGGAGGGAAAGGAGAGACGGGGAGAAAGGGAGAGAGCGAGAGAGGGAGCGAGAGAGAGGGGGAGAAAGAAGGAGAAAGAGGGGAAGGAAAAGAAAGAGGGAGAATGAAGGAGAGAGGGAGAGGAGAAAGGGAGAGAGAGGGGAAAAGGGGGGAGGTGAGAGAGAGACAAAAGAAAGAGAGAGGGAGGGGAAACATTAAGAGAGAGAGTAGAAAAAGAGACATAGGAGAAAGGGAGAGAGAGATGGGGAAGTGGGGAGGGAGGGAGGGAGGGAGGGGGGAAGGAAAAGACAGGGAGAAAGGGAGAGAAAGAGCGAGAGAGAGAGGGGAAAAGAGAAGGAGAGAGACAGTGAGAGAGCAAGAGAGAGAGAGAGACAGAGAGGAAGAGAAAGAGAGAGGGCATTATCGCCAACGCTGGATTTAGTCTTGAGCATCATCTCTGACCTGCCGCTTAGCCATGACTGGAGAGGAAATAAAATAACTGAACGAACAGAATGTAGAACTGCTTTCAAAGTCAGTGTGAACAGACAGACTGTCTAGACTGGGGAAATGAAAAGGTGACTCATCTTTCCGTGCCAGTGGAGGAGGCTCAACGCTGCTGTTAAAGTCACGCCATTCGGAAGGTGCAACTAATTCAGCTCCAGGTTAGTTAATACAGTGTTTTGGCAGACCTCTGCTTACAGTACGCTGGCCTGGTGACAGACCCACATGGATTTCTAAAGCTGCTACTGCAGGTCAAGGGACAAGGGCTCAAACTACATCTTGAATGTGTCCGAAACACCACTTAACTTTTTTAAAAAGGCACTACAACCGCCATGTTTGGGAAGTCTTAAACACAAACTCATGTAGCAGAGTTGACTGATTTCATGATGCATTTCTTGTATGTCGGAATGGTAGGCCTAAAGCTTGCACCGGACATGTCCTTCCTCAGTTATTGGTATCGGTACTGGCAGATATCAGCATGAAAAATATCGGATATCGGATAATTCCCATTTTGTGCATCCCTACAAATAACCAGTCTTTTCTGATTTCCCACTTTCTTCTTTCCTTATTAGGTTTGGAAACAAATATTTAAAAAAGTTTTTGTTTTTTGTTTTTAATTTAAAAAAATAAATGAACAACACACATTTTGACACTTATCCTCCTATTAAATAAGGCTATTTTTGCCGTGACCCGGGCATTTTATGCTTTCAAACAACAATTAGTCAGCAGCCTGAAAACAGTGTGATGTGAGCAGGGAACAGTCTAAAACAAGCAGTGCACGGCTCCTCCAGGAGCTGAATTGGGGAAACACTGTTTTAAAGCAGCGCACTCCAACTATAATTACCAAAAATTTGTCAAGCGAACAGGAAGCCAATTTTCATTACCAACTGGTTTCTTGTTTTGTTAATTAAAACTCAGCAGTAACGTTGGACGCTACGGTAAATCTCTGTCCAAATTAACACGGCAGAGTCTCCCAGGGCTTCCTTATTGGCTCGTCCAGAATTCTCAAGTGCAGCAGAATTTTTTTGCAGTGGTCTAGGAGCAGTGGCTGCCTCCCAAACAGCACAGGAGAGTAGGGCTCGGCAATCAAATGAAAAAAAAGATTAAAACTGACATTCAGAACCTCTTACCGTCATAATTACAAAGATATGCATTCTTTTATTAGTTTTTTTTTAAATAGTTGAGCATATTTACACAACAAACCTAGTAAGTGGACTATGAGGGCAAAAATAAATAGGCAAATAAGTAAATATCCATTATTCATAATCAAGGTAAAAGTTTCGGTGGTGAATCTCCATTGGTACTGCCACTTAGTCCAAGACTATGCTTAATCCTTTTCAAGAAACCAGGCCTAAATGAAGCAGCGAGTCGAGCGCAAACAACACAGAGAGAAGAGGCGTGAAGTGGAGCCAGAGTAGTGCACCTTGTAATAACTTAATATTGGTGATGGTCAAAATTAAACACAGATACTGATAATCGGCAAAATGCATAATATCGGCCCCAATAACCGGTCAACCCTTAGCTAGTGTGAGGGATTGAGTCTTTGTGTAGGGGGAGTGATTTATTTTGCTACTTTAAGTTGAAAAACACTTGAATACTTGATACTTGTATGACAGTGAGAGAGAGAGAGAGAGAGAGAGAGAGAGAGTGAGAGCTACAGAGTCATCCTTCAGATGGAAGAGAGTAGGGAGGCTGGGAGATTCCCATAACACACAGTACGGCCAGTCAGAAAATACTGATATTGTGGCAATCCCAAAAACAAATCATGGGCAATATTGAGTGCATGGCTATGAGGATCTGAAAACGGTCTAGAACCTTTGAGGTTATCAGCAAAGACCGGCGGCACCGCTATATATATATATATAAATATATATATATATATATATACTGTATATACATATATGGAATTATGTAGTAAACGAAAAAGTGTGAAATAACCCAAAACATGTTTTATATCTTAGATTCTTGAATAACCACCCTTTGCTTTGATCACTGCTTTGCACACTCTTGGCACTCTCTAGATGAGCTTCATGAGATAGTCACCTGAAATGGTTGTCACTGCACAGGTGTGCCTTGTCAGGGGTCATTTGTGGAATTTCTTGCCTTCTTAATGGGGTTGGGACCATCAGTTGTGTTGTGCAAAAGTCAGGTTGGTACACAGCTGACGGCCCTATTTCACAATTGTTAGAATTCATATTATGACAAGAACCAATCAGCTAAGTAAAGAGAAACGACAGTCCATCGTTACCTTAAGAAATGAAGGTCAGTCAGTCCGGAAAATTGCAAAAACTTTGTGTCCCCAAGTGCAGTCGCAAAAACCATCAAGCGATACGACGAAACTGGCTCACATGAGGACCGGCCCAGGAAAGGAAGGCCAAGAGTCACCTGTGCTGCTGAGGATAAATTCATCCGAGTCACCAGCCTCAGAAATCGCAAGTTAACAGTACCTCAGATCAGTGCCCAGCTAAATGCCACACAGAGTTCTAGTAGCATACACATCTCTACATCAACTAAGGCAACAAGCAGAAAAGATTTCTTTGGGCCAGGAAACACAAGGAATGGACATTAGACCAGTGGAAATCTGTGCTTTGGTCTGTTAAGTCCAAATTTGGTGATCTTTGGTTCTACCCGCCGTGTGTTTGTGCGACGCAGAAAAGGTGAATGGATGGTCTCTACATGCATGGTTCCCACCGTGAAGCATGGAGGAGGAGGTGTGATGGTGTGGGGTTGCTTTGCTGGTGACCCTGTTGGGGATTTATTCAAAATTGAAGGCACACTGAACCAGCATGGCTACCACAGCATCCTGCAGCGACAAACGGTTTGCGTTTACTTGGACCATCATTCATTTTTCAACAGGACAATGACCCGAAACACACCTCCAGGCTGTGTAAGGGCTATTTGACCAAGAAGGAGAGTGATGGAGTGCTGCGCCAGATGACCTGGCCTCCACAGTCATCTGACCTAAATCCAATCGAGATGATTTGGGATGAGACGGACCACAGTGAAGGCAAAAGGGCCAACAAGTGCTCAGCATCTCTGGGAACTAATTCAAGACTGTTGGAAAACCAATTCAGGTGACTAGCTCATCGAGAGAATGCCAAGAATGTGCAAAGCAATGATCAAAGCAAAGGGTCGTTACTCAAGAATCTAAAATATAAAACATGTTTTGGGTTATTTCACACTTTTTTGTTTACTACATAATTCCATATGTATTCATTCACAGTTTTGATACCTTCAGTGAGAATCTACAATGTAAATAGTCATGATAATAAAGAAAAAACATTGAATGGGAAGGCGTGTCCAAACTTTTGACTGATAGTGTATACATAGGGGGAGGGGGAGAGGGAGAGAGAGAGAGAGAGAGAGAGAGACTAACAGTGAATTTTCATAGTACAAAGCCCCTAATGGGAGAAGGGAGAAGTGAGAAAAAAAAAAACCCTTGAGTGTTGCGTGAGCATGAGTTAGGCCTACATGAATACCGGGAGTAATTTCTCACGAGCACGTAATGACATCACATGAGCACGCAACACAATTATTTTTTCTCACTTGTTCCCTAAGGGAACAAGTGAGAAGTGCAGAAATTGTGACAAAAGTGTGAAATCACTATGTAACTACCCTCTTGCATTTTATAGGGTGGATTTATTATGTTGCTCAACGGCTCCATTTCATACAGCTGTCAAACCTGGCAGCTCCTTTCTGCCTTTTTATGTGTTTGAAGGTGAGAAATCATTACAAGTTTTATGACTTGGCTGACAACAACTTCCACTCCTTAATACAGAGGGATTTTGGGAGGGCGACATTCGCCCCGAGTAAGTTGTAGGCAAGTCGTTCCTGGAGGATGGGGTTTCGGATGAAAGTGGGAGGTGATGCTGCTTTTCTGGAAATTTCTCAAATTTATGAAACCACCAAGTTCAAAAAGTGTGAAGCCGGAGAGAGAGCAGAGTCCAGCGTTCCCACTGAGCCTTAAGAAAGGTGTTCATTTTTACTAAGAAATGCATCAGCTATTAAAGGCAATGGGAGATGACTGGATGATCAGTTTATTCCACGTTATGCCCCAAAACATAGCCTTGTTTTAAAAGGAGAATAAGTACAACCTTTTAAGATCACACACCTGAAGCAACATCTATGTTTACTCTTTAAAACTAGCTAAACTCAATGTGCCATATCTGTTTGCACCACACGCTCAGATCATTTATAACAATGCACACTACAACACTTAACCGTCAAGGTACGAGCTCATCCATTTCTTAAAGGAAAGGGGAGGGAGGCTTATTATGGCCTAAAACAGCTTTGTTTAAATGAAGTGAAGGAGTTAAAGCCTTTTAGACCACGCAAATGAAGTAACGACTCCTTCTACGATCTTTAACTTGCAAAATTCAATTAGAACCATGTGCTTAGATCATTAACACTGTCATCACTTTCACCTACCAAAAGCATCATTATAATATTACTATGCCAAGGTGCAATCTCATCCAGTTTTAAAGGGAAAGGGAGTTGTCTTTGAATGGATTACTTACTGCATGTTAGAAAGTGAATTGAAAGCGAGTGATTTTTTGTCACTGTGAACACACCACAGCACAGCACGCAGTGTACCACGACCAAATGTGACCTCTGCATTTGACCCATCTGTGAAGGAGCAGTGGGCATCTAACATAGACACCACCCGGGGAGCAGCGCTTTGGGACAGTACTTTGCTCATGAGTACCTCAGTGGTATCTTTCCCGGACTGGGATTTGAACCGACGACCTTCAGATCACGAGGCCAACTCCCTAACCGTTACCCTACCAACAGCCCCAAAACACAGCATTGATTTAATACCAAGTACAAGCCTTCCAGACCGTACAGCTAGAGCAATGAGTAGTTCTAATAGTCATTCTATTTGGACACGCCCTATTTACAGAATGTGCTTAGGTCACAAAAAGTACGAAGGAAAGAGTCCTTCATCTCCCCGCTCACCACACTCACCCACCCAGAACATGTAGTCTCAAAAAAGTTCTTAAAATCCAAATGTCAGTCTAAGAGTCTGTCCCCGCACTCCTCTCCTTTAAGGAAACTCCACCCCTTAATTTTTCTTCTGGTCGCCGAGAGATGCTGAGATAGGTCGTGGGCCCCCCCATCCATTAATTTCTCCCCCCAACTACCCCGCCACACACACACCAGTCAGACGCAACATTGCGCTTGGAGCAACGAGGTGACCTTTTCCTTGTTCAAGGTAAGCAGAGACGAAAGATACAGACAAATGAGACACTGCAAAAGCTAGAGGAGGAAAAAAAAAGAAAAAGTGTGTTTACGTGTGAGTGAGAGAGTGAGCGAGTGAGAGAGAGACAAAGCAGGGAGAGAGAGAGCAAATGAGAGGCAACAGAAATCAGAGTGGGGATGGAGTGGGGTTTGGGACGGAGCGAGCAAGTTAAACAAACCCCTGCTGCTTCTCAACACCTTGGTGAATAGTGTGTGTGTGGAGCAGAAGATGAGACTTTACAAAGAGAGAAGCAGAGAGAGAGAGATGTAATTGCTGTGAAAAGAGGTGTCTCTCGCAGGAATAAATAACACCAGGCTTTCCGAGTCTTTCAGCTCTCCTGCTTTTGTTAAACGACCAATAGCGAGTCTGAGCCCGAGTCATGTCCGGTCTCCGTCATCCTTCACCGGCCGTGTTTGATTGTATTTCTTTTTCCTTTCCCTTCGCTCACCTGCTGGACACTGGCTACGTTTCAGTGGTGGCAGGGACGTGAGCGAACCGCCTCGGCCGCGCATTAGGTTAACTATATCAAATGACTTTGGAAAGGCGTCTGCATTTACACCATTGACTGGCCACAGAGCGGGGGGTGGAAGAAGGGAGGTGGCTTTGAGCTCAGCTTAATTGGGTCCGGGCGTATCGAGCGGTTCGCTCTCACAGCAGCCGGTCGATCCCGCGGCTGGGTCGCTGAAAGTCCGGCCTCCTTCTTATAAAACCCACATGGGTCAGGCGCTGGGTTCCTCATTGGAGAGAGATGTGAAGATCACGCACGGATACTAGGGTGTGTATCGATACATCCATTTTATATAGTTGCTCCCTAACCGTTACACTACCCGTTGCCCCATTAGGAATAAATATCTCTGCTTTAATAGCTGAACATATCTACAGTACAAGCCTTGTCAGTGAACCATGAGGGCAAAAAAAACAAACAAACCCCCCAGAATAATCATTCAGTAGCAGTTTTATAGAGGTAAAATGTGCTAATAATCATGATACTGCTTTGTGGCCAGTCGAAATATTACACTAAAACGCACATGTATAGTTAGTGTTTATAATACAAATCTCTCTGTTAAGGAACATAATGTTTTTGCCATGTCTTTATTTTAATTCTTGGTTGTTTACCCCATTGCTTCTTCAACTAACTTCTTTTAATCTGCATGTAAAAATGATCAGAGAACACTTAGCTACTAAAGTACATGTTATACTTGTATAGTCATGCATGTGACTAGGGGTGTAACGATTATTCGACATTGTCGACAAAAGTCGACAATAAAACTAGTCGCCGACGAATTTGATTGTCGATAATTGTCGCCAGACGTATTTTTAAACGGAGTGAAACGTTTTCCTTCCTTTCTACCTGCGCAATACTACCACTTTCCAATAGAGTGCACCAATACACCACACTCTGGTGAGATTCGCTCTTGCGCAATAGCATTCAGTGACAGCTAGAAGAATGGCCCTATGGCGTCAGATCAACGCCAAAACTAGAGCGCGCAAAATGGATTGCTGCAAAAATTTCGCGGGCGTAAATTTCAAAGTTGCGAGCGCAAATGTGAAACTCGAGAGCACAAAATTAAGAATCGAGTGCGCGGTTGTGATATTGCGCGCAAACTGTATTTTTCCTCTCGAATGTCTTTTTCCTCTCGATGTGTTAAATGTCCTCGCACACAGTAGATACCGACGAGCGGCTTTCTTGCTCGAGTGAGATTTCTACGCGCGTGGTTTGAAAGAGGCGGGGTTTGGACAATTTGGGGGCGGGGTTTTGTCAGTTTCTGCCTGCGAATCCTATTGGCCGATGGCTCCTGGTTTTGTGATTGGCTTAAGAAAGTTCCTACAGAAAAACCAAAGATGTCGGAGGAAGAGGAACGGCGACTTATAGTTTATCGAGCTTATAATTATAATTTAATAGTTAGGTCTTATACATTTAATAAGCACGCAAAACGGTAAAGTAACCAACGCCTTTGTCACTCGCTCATAAATGTTATAATGCTATGTTACCATTTTCTCAGTACCATCACAAAACCAGGAGCCATCGTAAGGCTAGATAAGGCAAAGAAGAAACTTATTTATTAAAATATGATTTTGAGTGAACTATCTTTCTTGTCTTTATTATTTACCACAAAATTTAAATAACCTCATACTAAATGTAAAAGCTGGTAGCTAAATCGGAGCCATTTTATAATTATGCAATTTATAATCCGATTAGTCGACTAATCGTTTAAATAGTCGATGACTAGTCAAAATAGTTGCAGCCCTGCATGTGACCAATAAAGAATCTAGAACCTACAGTAGATTTAATGATCAATGAGCCCATATCATTGATTAAAAAATAGAAATCTAAAAAATAATAATAATCAGAGATCATATATTATAACATTACTTTCTATTGAACAGTAGGTTTCTTTTTATTAAAAGAGAAGAGAATGTTTTAATTTAAATCTCTGGTTGAGACTTAATAAAAAATCTCAAACGATATTTTAGTTGCATTTGTGATTTGATGTGAATGGAAGTGATTGAGCTTAATCAGCACAAGATATATTGATCACTGACTCCTGAACTGAATCAAATCGAAATCATATCGTAGCAGCATTTGATATCGGCAGACATCAAAACGTTGTCCACTGAAACCCCTAACAGGCATACACCTACAGTAGGACACACACACCAAGCAAGTTGTAAACCTTCTCTAGTCGTTGGGGCCATGTAAAAATGGCACCTTTGAAATCCAAAGCTGGTTTCCCGAGCATTGTTGGCTAAGGTCATTTTTTTCCCCATGTCGGTCTTTTGTATAAGGCGGTCTGGGAGTCTTCCTGCTCTCTCGGGTGTTTGTATGTCTTAAAGGAACCGTAATGACATTTGCAGACCTGTAGAGTGACCGTGCTGTTATCCTCAACGAAGTCTCAGAAGGCCAAACGTCCGGCGCCGGGTTTTTAATTACTTTTTCCCCCCTTTTACAAGGCGCCTCGGCACGGCGCGTGACCTCCTCTCGCTCGGGAACGCCTACAGCCGACTATTTCCAGTGCGTTCTGAAAATACACCAGCCTACACCGCTCTAACGTTGAGCACGGAAGAAGACCCAGGCCGTGTCATCAAGACGTTTTCACCAAGGCAGGCTTACACTACAGTATATCCGAGGGAATTAAAAAAAATAAGGGCAACTTCGCGGGCTATTAGTAGAACCAAGTAGGAAAAACTGTAACCGTAACTGTTAATCTTGTTGGCTAAAATGGCGGTTAAAATGGTTTATTAACTGTTAATCCTAAGGATTATTCTGGTTCATTAAGGGTTAATCTTAATGGTTAAGATGGGGAATTTTAGACATTTGTCTTATTTACAGGAACAGTCTGGAAAATTATATTAAATGCAGTTAAGACAAACATTTGCTGGTTTTGATTACAAAACAAAAATATACTCTCTGCATCACTAGGCAACTCAACCATGTTCCTAAATTAATACATGAATACAAGGCCTCGGTCAAACTATTTTGCTAAATATGCCTAAATATCCGTGTTTAGAAGACTAGCCGAGTTTCCATTTCAGGACGCTGGATCTGGTGCTCATCCAACACCATGTTTCCAATCACACAAGGTGATAAGTGTACTACGGGGAAGCGCGGGTGAGCTCCCCATTTACATATTTTATTTTGAATTAAAACAGCATGCTGGCATGTTATTCTATTACACTTAAACATCTAAAAAATTCCAATTTTGTACCATAATGCATCATAAAAACAACTGTTTCCCACAGGTACAATTATATGGTAATTTAAAAAATATACAAACTTCCTAAGAATTAACACCAACATGCAAAAATCATTGTAAGTTTAAAAATTGCTCCTCACCAGCATAATTACAAACATATATACTAAAGTTTGACCGATGTTTTTTCAGGGCTGGTATGGATACTGATTATTGCTAGTTAACGGGGTCAATAACCGATATTTGGAGCCGATACACCAAAAAAAAGAAAAGAAAATCTGTCAAAAATTTGAATTTCACAAACACCAAGTTCAGCTGAAACTCTCCTCTCTCCTCTTCTCCTTCTCGGAGCTTCACGCTGCGCTTGTGTGTGAGTGTGGTGTGAGTAACAACAAGGCTTCAGCGTTGATTGGCTACTACTCGTTTGACATATAGCCAATGAGGGACTGTTGTTGGCGAGACATTAAATGAAGCAGTGAGTCGAGAGCAACTGCACAGAGAGAAGAGACGGCAGTGGAGCCAGAGCAGTGCACCTTGTATTTACTTAATATCGGTGACGGTCAAAATTAAACACTGATACTGATTATCTGCAAAACTTAAACTACTGGCACATTTTGCAAGAATTGTTTTTACATATGAATCACATGTTAACACATTGAGGTTTCCATGAGCTTGACGAATTTTGATTCGTCAAAACTTTATTGTCCAAATACTATTTATTGAAATAAAGGTTTTTATTTTGGTGAGGACATTCCGCTTGCGCCAACGGTGCCACAATTCGCCTTAAAGGCACCTTACTGGAGAGCTGTAAAAAGCTCCACCTTTTACAGTCATTTTACAACATATAAAACGGCATTTGCCCACAAGTCACTAGTGCACTGCAAAAAAGCAGTGGTTTCAACTGCATAAAAAGCACCAGCATATTTGGGTGCATTGTTCTTTTTTAGAAAAATTACTATATAATGATATATACCGTTATCAGGATATGAAATGACATATCAGATTGTGAGACTTTGGTCATATCACACAGCCCTAAACCCGACTAATTCAAACAATAAACTATAACATCTTTCTTTCTTTAAAAAAGGATGGGGTGAAGAGATATGAAATCCGATTTCATTCTCTACTCACTACTATGTCGACAGTAATGGCTGCAGTCTACATTATGCAATATTATCTCAAATGATTATTTTCTGAACATGCTGTTTGAGGTCTGACCCATTACTGGGGATAAAGCCAGCCTGCTCAGGCTCTGCACAAGCCTGAGTGAAGCCAGCCAGCGTCTCCCAGTCTTTAAGGGATTTTACCATCACACTCGCTCGGCTGGAATTATGAGCAAACGTCTGGCAACCAGCAAGGTCAGTCTCAATGCATCTGTCTTCCTCGCTCTGTCACTTGGTTTATCTCTAGCCGCTGCCGCTAATATATTCCATCAGCAGATTATAAAACAGATTAAAAGTCATATTCAAGATATTAGAACGAATGAAGTGGAAGAGTTAGAGAATAAGAATGCCCTTCTACACAGTTACAGCAGAGAAAGAAAGACTGAGCTTCATCAGGTTGTGGGTTGCTGCTACAAACTAGCTCAAAACGGCATTTCTGCAAGAATAACTGACAATGCTGGACTTTAACAATGCCATTAACTCTGTTTCTATATTTTGACATTCTAACTTTTTCATTTAGATCCTTAAGCTACAAAAATGGCAAGACATTGAACGAAATGACCAAACTCGTCAACAATGACCGAAAAAGATTTGAAAGTGGTACAAACGCATTCCATTATCCAACCTGCTCAGGCAAAGTCTTTAAATTAGCATAATGATTACAATTTTGCTGAAATGTATTTCAAATGTCACACATTTCTCCAAGTCAAAAGCATCTAGACCATACAAAAATGTGCACTGCCCTAAATAAAGATCTACTCAAAAGTTCCCCGGCATACAGTGGTCCAGCAATTCAGGACATTTACGCCAAACGCAGTCTCATAAAAACAAAATGCACTCTGCCACTTTATAACTTTCTGACTTCTGATAATAGGCTCAGAATAACACATACAAGTGCTTTATTTGATTTCACAAATACTGGCAAGTGGCAACAGAGAAACAAATCCATAAGGAAATGTAAAACTTTACTAACTCAAAGTTAGTAAGTAGCTAGGTATAAATGTGGCATCATTGCTTCTACATGGTCCAGCGATTTGTAAAACACTCAGTCTTACTGTTTGCTATGCTGTTTTCAGTGGCTCATCCAATTACATGCCGTTTATTTACAAGTATCTGCATGAAACAAGCTTTTGAACAGACTGATAAAATTCTGTTTTGGACTCTTTCGGTTCTTTTAAGCAAGTAAAAGAAACAGTCAAACTTGAACAAAACAGGCAAAAACTGTTCCGACATAAAATCATGCATTTGGTCAAAAACCGCACCCTGCCGTTCATGAACTTGGCCAAAAATTGAACATCCTTAAAATACACTCAAAAGTACTAGTACTGTTTACTACTACTACTACTACTACTACTACTACAGTTTAATAGTACTAGTAAACATCTTTAGAATGAACTCAAATGTGCTTTAAATGCTCCTATTAATGATCCACAATAAAATAGTCAAACTTTCACAAACCAAGTAAAAACTTAATTTTGCTTGATCATGTGTGAACAAAGAAAATCAACTAGAGTTGCTCCCAGAGCATCTAGAAGAGGTGAATCATTGACCAATTCTAATCGAAATGAGAAGTAGATCATTTGAGGTGAGAAGATGATCCGATCCAGTGGACAAAAAACAGCCGCTGTGACTTTTACAAATAGTTACAAGTAGAAACTCTAGAATATATCTTCAAGAAAGAAAGGTTTGCATCATTTGATCTAACAGTGTGTGTGTAAACAAACAAACTTTAACAACACCTATTAAAATGATTAAAGTAATAAAATTCGCTACCCCTTGTCCAAACCGAAGAGTGAAAGCACTAGTGTAACAGCATCCTCCCTAATTACTTAGTGTTTTCCTGATGCCCTGTTTTTAAACTTGTACTTGTTATTCAAAGCTGAAAAATAGTGTTAATGCCCGTCTTGCACCACGCACGTGTACGTTACACATACTGCAAATTCTTGTTTGTTTTTCTCTACCAATTGGCTATTAAGCCCAAATCTCCCTGAATAGACAATATATTGACTCTAAAGGAGCAAACACAAAATTTCCGAGGCCACCAACATCAACAGGACGCTTCCATTAGAGCCTCTTATTGCGTGTTTTGTTTGGGTTTCCGGCAATGCGTGGAATTACCAAAATTAGAGAGGGGATAGAGAGGGGATAGCCTAACATATGAAACAGAAAAAGACCGCCGTGTAATCCATTTATTTCAGCAAAGTAATTGTATTCTAATTATCACCTATTTAAACGGTAACTGTAACGGAATACAGTTACTCATATTTTGTGTTCTAAACACGTAACGCCGGTACATGTATTCCGTTACTACGCAACACTGTATACAGTACATACAAATATACTTAGACATATATATCTCGTATCCCGGGCAAAAAGGTTAAGGCACCTACCGCGGATAACATATACCACCACATAATGTTTTTCGTGTACATATGTTCATATCACTTTTAAATGTAATATTTTCGGCAGAAAAAAAAGAAGGTACTACTGAATACGGAGAGTCGAATTTCCCTTTCTACTGCAGTGTAATTACGCGTAAGAAGCGATGACACTTCTGAGTCCGAGATAGGTATATGTACACTGCAATTCCAGTGCTCACAAACGGTAGAAAACCAACAGTGCTGACAAATAAATACATGCCTAAAACATTTTCCCTGCAGCTTACAGGCAAATACTTGCCCATTTCTGCAACACATTAGACCTAATTTTGACGGAACGCGCCTGTACCTCAGCCAAAAGATAACATCAGGCTAAACCAAGCTATACAGTCTCAGAAGTAAGCTCAGCATAATAATACCGAGCTAAACAGAACTGGGAAAAGTCCAACAGCATCCGAGAACTGTTTATGTTTTATTTACGTGTTTTTTGTTTCGTTTTTTATCTCCAAAAGTAAGCGTTGTGTTGTTCAAAAAATTTCAACACATCAATGTGTATGAGGCCCAACAGTTAGTTATACAGCTAGCTATTTACCTAACATCTCTAAACTAACTTCGACAACGACTACAACACGCTCGCAAACATGAACTTAATGTTTCTAAACTACTCGTGTTTACCTAACAAACAGTGAGTTAATTAGCCAGCAAGTTCAAAGCAAAGGCAACTTAAACCCATCTTACCTGTAACAGGTAAAACCCCGTGTCTCTCTCGAATCCCCTTAAACCTCAGAGTTGTCGCTGCTTCTGAAAATCCACGTCGTTATTTGTATTGCATTCCGGGTTCCGTCTCTCTTCTCTCCAGAAGTTTACATCTTTGTGGTTAGACCGCAGTTTAGGTGCGACAGCCAAATTCACCTCTCACCTGTTTAAACTCACCGCCGCTTTAACGACCAGACACGGCGCGTGCGCGCGTTTCATTTATACTTGGCGCGTGGACGTCAGCGTCTCGGTAAAAACTGGCTTTAAGACTTGATACTAACCATGGACGTCGTTAGGTCTATTTTATAATTACTCTAAAAAATAGAGTAATTATTGTACTATTTTAAAATTATATATCCATACATTTCATACAAGATATCACTGAGCGCAGATAACAAATAGAAGCAAGACTATGAATTGAAATTAAAAATAATAAGTCTAGCTATCATTATTTAATTAAAATTATGTACTGCTGTCTAAGCTGCTATAGGTGGCAGGCGGGCATTAGGACATTAGGGCTACGTTCACACTGCCATGCTGAAGTGACTCAAATCGGATTTTTTTTTTTTTTTTGCCTTAATGTGACACAGATCTGATCTTTTCAGGGCTGTGTAGACACGCAAATCTGATCTTTTCAAATCAGATTTGTGTCACTTTCATATGTGGTACTATATCTCATACGTATCCGATTGGCGGCCATGCGACCTGAATGTGAACGCTCAGCTCGGAATTCATGTGGCTTTTTGCTTATACGCATGCGCTGACATCATCAGCCTGCACCGGCAGCGCGGGAAAGTGAGAATGGAGGAGAGCTGCGATAACAGAAAAAGCTAGCCGCCTGACTTTTTTTTCTCCTTTTCGACCTGCTCACGTACAGCAGATTCACTGTTTGTCATCCTCCAGAGCAAAGTGCGATACATGCGTGAGCTACGAACGCCTCCATTTTTAATGCCAGGAGTCGTCCCACAGATATGACGTTTTTTGTTGTTGGTGACGCAGTTGACCCGTGTAAAAACGTATCAATGTGCGCATGCGTGACGTTTCGGAGGAGCGATGCGTTCACATTACAGTCAGATACAGGTCACTTGTAGTTATGAATGTGAACCGTCAAGATGGACAAATCCGATCTGAGCAAAAAATCGGAATTGAACGATGTGGACGTAGCCTACATGTCGCTGCTTGTTGGCGAGTAGCAACCAGAGCCCGTTCGCTATTAAAATTTCTCTGATAGCAACGTTTATACTCAGTTCAACAGAACAATACTGTTAGTAGGTGTCAATAACTGTTCATTGCTTAACTTTACTTATGTTTCCTTAAGTGAAAGGAAAGTGACGCTGTTGGGTATTTTAAAACTCATTTAGACTAACTTGCCCGCATAATGCTGCTGTTATAATTGGTTATTGTGATCAAAAACCAGTGGGCAAAGTAGCTAACTTCATTACTTAAGTGAAAGTACAGATACCACTAGTCAAATGTTACTCCAATACAAGTGAAAGTCGTACAGTCAAATTTTTACTTAAGTGAAAGTACTGATGTACTTGTTTTAAAAAATACTTAGGTATTAAAAGTACATCTTCATTCACCACATTGTTGCATTATTGCCACAACACTTACAATGCCTCTGACTAGCTTGTAGAATAAGGAACTGGTAGAATGTTACAGAATGAACTAGGCTGCAACCCCAACTTAACCAGGAGGACAGTGCAATAGCAGTGCAATGCAGCTCAGAACATCAACATTCCAACCTGCTTAAAACCCAGCTCTACACCTCCAGTTTCATGACTTTCCAATAGCAACAATGTTTTAATCAAGACAGAAAACAGCAGAACTGTCTGAACTTGGTTTTATATTTCCAGTCTACAGGTGTGACGTAATCCTGCTGATTACTAATAATACTAATGTCACCTGTCAAACAACCAATCACCTTTTAGAAAAAGGGGAATAACATCCACTTTATCCACAGATTTGAAAGTAAGGAGTAACAAGAACCTTGATAGAAATGTAGTGAGGTAAAAAGTATGGTATTTGTCTTTAAAATGTAGTGAAGTGGAAGTCGTAAGTTTCCAAATAAAATACTACTCAAGTAAAGTACAGATACTCAAAATCTCTACTTAAGTACAGTACTCGAGTAAATGTACTTAGTTACTGTCCACCTCTGTCAAAAACGTAATGGTAAAGTGTCCCTGTTTTTGCTGTTCTACAAATATATCCTTCAGTTTATATAGCAGATGGATATAATAAACTATTTGGGAAGATTGAGGGAGAAGCAGGAGAGGGACAGGGGAGCTGATGCTGAGGGAGCGTGCCTGATGATGACTGGTGGAGGCTTACAGGTAAAGAGATGATTTGTTGTTGTTTCTTTTTCTTCCTAACAAATGGGCAACTTAATTTTCTGTATTTACTGGCTAATAAACAAACAAGATAAGCCTATAAGGATGTTGCCTAAATGTAAGGCTGAGTACATAAGCATATAGACAAAAATATATTTTAACAACAGTCATACATAATGCACATACAGGCCTACTAAACAATAATCTGTAAATTATCTGTCATGAGATAATAAAATTAAAAGAAGCCTGTTTAGGTTTGGTGAAAAATTTCCAGCCCTCTATACGCGCTGATTCCTTCCTACAACCCTGGGGGCTAAGCCCCCCTTGTCTTTCAATCCTAGTGACGTCACTGATAGTAACCAAACAATACAGCAAAAACTACACACGCAAAGTTGCAAAGAATTACCACAAATCATATCGAACTTCACATATAACTTGTTTTTGTGTTCATATTTTCTTGAAAGTACATATTTAATCAAAAAATACTCAAACATGGTAGTAGAAAGATCTTTTAGAAACCAAACAAAATAGAGACTCTCAAGACACCAAGTGACATAAGGCCAAACATCACACGTAATACTCAACAGAACCCTTGTACCTTCTAACTGAGGAAGTTAGAACTTAAAATGATGTAATTCACAACCTATAATATTTTTATGTTTTTCCATGTACAAAAAGGGACAAAAAACAAGGCTGCTTATAGATTGGCATTTATATTCATGTTTTAAAAAGCTTTTTTTTTTGGAACATCACTGTGTTTCTTGGAAGTAGTCTCGATCGAGAAACATACCAGATTTACTGAGTAAATATTTATGGAATGGTGTCCAAGTGGTGCAGTTTCTTCTGTCATAAATATGGCTTTGTGATGAATGCAACATTTTCAATTTAATAAAGAAAAGTGGATGCGTACTTTTCCCCCTCGGGACAAGGAGTTCCCAATTCACCCATTAGTGTGCGTGTCCATTGATTTTATTTCCCGTGTTTAATGAGATCCTGCTGTTTAAAGGTCTTTACTGATTTCACTGGAGCACCAAAACAGCAAACGAAGAGAAGCTGCAAAACATATTCTAAAATTTAAAATTACCCCAAAATGGAAAAACAGCACATTGTAGTTGAGATTCAGTAAAGCTGACTTGGATTAAAGTTATATTTATTCTTTCTAAATTATATAATTTTCAGTACATCAAGTCAGCTATAGCAGCAACATTTATGAGTATGGTGATTAAAAAGAAACAGATCATAACAGAATAAATAAAAATATTACAGAATAACATTTAGGAACATTCACAAATATTTTCTTAAGTTTGTTCTTGTGATGGGTGCGGTTGCGGTGAGAAGGGAAGGGGATGAGGACACTGTTGCAGGCAGAGTAAAGGGTTTATTGAGGGCAGGTGAACACAATGCACACAGGGAGGAAAACAGGGAAAAACTGGGGAACAGGGACAGTCCAAAAGCAACGGCAAAAAGGCACACAAAAACAGGCACAAAGTAACAACGGAAAGGTGAGGCCCGTGCTCCCAGTCGTAGGCGTCTGGTAATGGAGGAGAACCTCCCCGAGTAACCGGAACAAGCGAGGTCCTTACACTTGAAGACTCGGGAGGTGAGCAGACAATGGCCCAGACTCAGTAGCCTCCAAGGCAGTCTGGCCAGCCGGGGAAAACACACTGGGAGTCACGAGCCTGGGGAGAAAACACAGGAGAGAGGAGTGAGACAAAGAAACCAAAAGGGGCAATCCAAAAAGGAGACTCAAAACCAAACCAAAAGCAGAAGGGTCCAATGTTTAAACAAAAGGGCAGAGCAGGAAGAGTCCAGGAAATCCAAACGATCACAACACGAACAACCCCACACGTTATGAGGGAGACAGACTCAGAGACACTCGGGTTGAACTGACTCAAATAAGACCACAGAACTCAACAAACGTGTGCTTGCACCAATCCCAAACTCAAGGCAGAACGAGACACAGCTGAAATCAATGATAAGTGAGGGGTGTTCTAACCAGACACGGACCTACTAGATAGGGAGCACGCAGTGCAAACATACCAGGGAGCGGGGTGTGCTCTAAACAGATAGTGAACTACTCAGAGGGGCACGAGGTGCAGACACAGAACCCAGAAGTGAGGAGCAAGCTAACACAGAAAGCTAAGGCTAACCCGAGGAGACACAAGGAGCACACACACACACCCCCCCACAGACACACCACCAGAAGTGAACCCAGAAGGCTGGAAACAACAAACAGACACTTAGCTGGGTTCACAGTAGGCGGGACCGTGACAGTTCTTAGAAAGTAAAGTAATTTAAATAGTATATTATTATACAATGTAGAAAAACATCCAGTCACCTGTACAGTACATGAAATAATATTTGCGTAATAGTGTTATTAAGCAGTTGTAGACTCTGTTTTTTCCTATGAACAAATCTAAACAAGGAAAAAAAAACAAAATAAATAAGAAAACATTGATGAATATCAGAATCTAAATGAAAACTGTTAGTGGGTTTTAAGAACAAATATATTCTCAAGAATGGTTTATGAATGAGGCCCACAATTCTCTTTTTTCACAAGTTGACCTACTGCCGTTGAAGCATTTTGGGAAAACATATGGTCTGTGGATATTATGTTATCCACAGCTGTAGGAATCTACAGCAAGTGAATTGTTTCCGAGCAGTATTATTCTCAATTAAAAAATAAGTGGATAAATGAGATTTCTCCTAGCTAATAAAATTGATGCTAAGTTGAAATTAATAATTTGGAAGCTACATCAAATTGTCTTGTTGACTGTAGGAACCACAAGCTTTGGTTTACTTTAAATATGTAAAATGATCTGTTGTAGTTTCCAGACTGCTGCTGATATTTTATTACCAGCTTCATCAATTTAGAGCAAATGTATGGACATCATACCACTGGCTATTTGGCAAATTGACGTTAAATGAGACATCACAGCTGAAGGTGAAGTTTACCAGGTTAGTTAACCCTATGTTTGGCTCAGTGAGTGATGATACAGGCTTCTTTTCATTTCTATCATACCTACAGAACGTCACCACATCTGAGGACATTTAAGGTCACTGAATAGATCTATTTCATTCTACTACTTTCACCATGACTGTCTTAATATGATGGATGAAGATCATTAAAGATGCATACAGCTTCATGACCGTGTTATGGCCCAAAGTGCCTAAACCAAGGGAATATTCTGCCGTATCACGGGGAAACATCTCTCTTTTCTCTCTGTATTTGTGTGCAGGGTTCAAATAGGTTACACACACAGAGAGACTTGCTATCTTTGTGAGAAATCTGAAGATTAAATGTAAGTATTACTACAGCAACACAGCAACTGTAAACCTTAATAATCAATGATACATTTTTATGTTTCAAATAAAACTTTTCTAAAAATAATTCTTATGGAGGCAGGTCCTGACTCACGAAAGACGTCTCCATATCATCAAAAATTGGTTATAGCTCAGATTCCCCCTTTAACCTCTAGCTCGCTTTCTTGTTCTGCGGTTTAAAAGCTGTGTAACCAAAAGTGACGGCAGAGTTTATTGAACATATTAGAGTTCATTACACAGTGACAACCAGCTACGCCCAATCACTAACGCAAAACTCCAACAAAAGCTAAAGACCGTAAAATGACCTCGTGCCCAGGCATCAATGCGGTCATTTCGGAGGAACGTGCAGCCCGGCCGAAACTGACAGGCCTTTACGGCGGGCGTAATGTGTAAAGCCTTGTTAAGCTCCATCAAATATCAGGACGCTAATCACTGGCCGCTGTACGTGGAGCGTGGTCTGAATTACGAGACCGAGAAATGTGATCAGGGCTTTTAAATCTGCAATCTGTTGACAGAGTCCATATAAAGGCCAGAGAGTGTGTGGGTCGTACTCACCTGACATCAGATCAGGACATAATACTGTAATACTCTCTCACCCAGATGGCTAGGGCAGTGTTCTACTATGCAGCAGAACACACACATACACAC
Organism: Distichodus sexfasciatus; assembly: GCA_032718565.1. NCBI lineage: Eukaryota > Metazoa > Chordata > Actinopteri > Characiformes > Distichodontidae > Distichodus > Distichodus sexfasciatus. Next base: position 3,008,485 of record JAVGVS010000044.1, read on the forward strand.
ACACTCACACACAAGCACAGTTGGCACATGAGGCAGGCTCTACCTGTAAATCTGCACGATCAGCTCTGTATTATCATTTTGCCAGCACAACAAAGTTCATCATTGAATGTTCAACAAGTAGATACAGATGCACTGAATCATGCAAAAAGACTAATCTAACCAAGCTGTTACCCTCTGGCTCACCCAAAACCTGTTGCTCAGATCATTAACGCATAAGCAATGAACTTTTACAGGTAACAGATGAAGTTCAGTTATTCACATTGAATTTACTTGCTTCTTTGTAATTAAAATCCATAATGACTGTCATTTGACCCATCCGTGAAGCTGACATGCAATTTAGTTAAAAAAAAAAGGTCTGTTTACACGTACGCAGATATTTTTATACACTTTTTTATACGTTTGGGCCTTTTGTTTACACATATCCACAGAATCCAGCATTTTGAAAAATCTGCACTTTGGAGGGCGTTTAAAAAAAATATGCGTTTGAGGTGGCTAAAACTCAGTTTACATGTAAATGAAAGGTTTGTAAAAATATCCGCCTACGTGTAAACAGCCCCCCAGCTTCTCCTCAATGAACGTGTTTCTGCAACAAAAAACGTGGAAGGAGTTAAGTGTCAAAAAAGTGAAAAGAAAATGAAAAAATCAAACAGTGTGAAAAAAGTCTATGGGAAATATCTGACAGCGCTTTATGATGACATCTGAAGGCAGGAAAAGAAAAAAAAGGGAGAGAGTTTAGCTACTGACAATAAAATATCCAACTTCTCTTTGACGAGCTGAAATTCGACAATGACAAAACTTGGGAAGGAGTTAAATGGCAAAAAAGGTGAGAGGAAGAAGAAGAAAAAGAAATGAAAAGAACAAAGTGATCGCTTTTACACAGCGATCACAGATATGCACTTTGCATTTTATGTCTGCTGTTATTCAATCTCACTTTACATTCTATGTCTATAACACTAAAAATGAGTTTTATTTCAATATTTACCTCCAGTGGTAGAGGTCAAACTTGAGTAAGCCTATTAATTCTGGGGAAGCACCAAATGATCTGGGCTACACTCTGCAGCCTTGACCTTTCTGTCCATTTCATCCCAAATCAACTCACTGGAGTTAAAGATCAAGTGATTGGTTCATTGGAGAAGAAGAACAATAGACCAGCATTAATTGATCAACTGGTCATTTGACTTATTCATGGTTTTATGTTGGTCAAGGTTCAAACCGCCGTCTAGGCTGGTTTCCCAAGTCTTTTTTGTGCATTTAAACCAATGGTTCCCCAGCACAGTGCAAGCTTTTCCACAACTTAATGCATATTAATGAACCAGATGATCACCAAATAAAACTTTGTTATCCTTAAGCTGGACTGCACTGTGAGTCAAAAAGGGAGCTCCATACCCTTGTCCATAACATGGCAATTATTTTACTGTTGCACAATTGAATTTACAACAAAGTCATTATTATGTTGCCTATATCATCTTAAATATGAATAATTACAAGTAACAATACCTTACAAAAGAGTTGTGCGGAGCAAAGCATCACCCTTAATATAAAGTCACAATATGTGAAATAACTACTGTCACAATGTGGTTTTAATTTTTGTGATGCATGATAACTGTCAGTAAATGTCAGTTTGTGACACTAGCTATTATAAGTTACAAAGAATGTTTAAAATGCCACCGTTTCACATGGACACAACCACAAAGACATCAATGCCACAGGCCGATCGCGTCTCCAATGACACTTTGCTCCAGGGGGCTTTTAGAAGATATTGCAGCTACATATTTAAGGATATGCAATTACTTTGAGCTTAATTCCGAATGCAACAAATGGAGGAATTAATAGGCAAAGGTATAGACGTCTTTTTTTGACTCACAGTAGATATATTGTTTGATCCGCAGACCACCAATAGTTGCTTTGCATGAATCTGGCTTGAAATATCAAAATTAGATATGCCAGCTTTATCTGCCCAATGCCACCAGCCCAACAATGAAACACACTTAAGTGGCAGCACTGAGACGTCTAGAACATCATACCATGCTTTTATTATATTCAGCTTTGACTCGGCTGATTAGAGGACACTCCAGCACAGAGAAAAGTTTCATTACACCAGGCCTCGCCTCGAGCTTTAAGGCGTTACCAGCGTTATTGCTGCAGCTAATGCTTGCTTGATGATCACCTCGCCCTCTTGGCTTGTGGCTTCTTTGCATTATGCCTGGATGAAATTAACTTTCCTGTATCATTACTTGCATACCCAACAAGACCAATATCTTCTTGTTTCCTTGTTATTATTTACCACTTGAGAAGACTCTTCTAGGCAATATAGTGTATTTAACCTTTGGCAATACTATGAAGTTACTCTTTTTGTTCATCTTCTACACTTGGTGTTTTCTTAAAATGATGCCAATGGCAAAAAAAGAAAAGCCTTAGAAGAATGTTTTTTTTTAGATACATTTACTGCTGCAAATAAGTCACGTCAGCTACTAGTTCTGTCAGAATATATCATTTCAACAGCATCACTGAGGACAAGCTGAGCACAAGCTGAGGACCGCCTACTAATGCAATTTATGTTGGAGTGCATATGAACACAAAGTGCACATCAGTTTCTACTGTCTCTCTATAATGCCAACAAAATATAATGCAACAGCCGCAAGTACGCCGAGTCAGATGAGTAATCAGAACCCACATTCTACGGATTCCTTTTTACCTCCATTATTAAACATAATAAAGAAGGGAAGAGAGCGTCTACCAAACGGATATCCCAGCTGCTCACATGAACACGCCTCACCCTTTATAGGTCCTCACTATAAAGTTGGTCTAATTATTGCTTGGCGCAACAGTCATACTGCCGGTGGCATTTAATGGCAGTGCTGCGTAGAGAGGGATTACGCCCTGCTAAAAGAGGCTTGTAGAGCGAGCGGTGATTAAGTTCCAACACGCCATTGATCTCCTTCACTCTCCTCCTCCTCCTCGCTAAATAAATAATGTGGATCCACTGGGCTTCTCTTAATTGGAGCCTTCTTATGAGAGCGTCGGGTGCAGGCTGACCTTTGGAGGACCACGTACAGCTCGAGCCCGGACACGTAATGCCCAGCCATCAGCCTCCATATATTATAGTGCCATATATAATAAGATATCAGATAATAAATAATGTTGACTAATACATTAAATGCACAATATATTGCATTTGTTTTATTGAATATTGTTAAATATTTCTGTAAATTTAGGGGTCCAAGCACAAAGCTGAAATTTTCAGGGTAAGTATGAAGTGCCACTTCATAGTCGTGCCACTGCCTATTTATTCTCTGTTCTACTGTTCTTTGTTTGTTTGCACTGAAAATAACCTGGAGCCACGTCGTCTCGTCTCTCTATGTATCTGTACAGTATATAGCAGAGATGACAATAAAGTTGACTTTGACTTTGACTTTTATAAAACCACCCTAGGCTTATATAAACACTGTTGGAGGTTAGTTTGGTCATAAACACAACTTACTGAAGCTGTGATAACAAAAAAGAAGCTTCACCACCAAGTCACAAATTTCTATTTACATCTGTAATTCTTTTTCTATGTCGTTTCACTTTATTGTTCTATATTCTAACTCTTTATGAAGAGGGAAATGAACAATGATATTATTTGAACAATGGGGGCGGTAAAACACATTAATTTGTGTGACGTCATAATAGAGCTTTTTTGACATTTTTACACGAGACTTCCTACTTATGCAGAGTCCTGCGACTTATGCTTGGACTCTGCTTATTGCTGCTTAAAGGTTATTTTAGTTTATTTCAGTTTATTTTCAACTAATTTTGTAATTGTGTGTTGTTGCATTTTCTATATTTTCCAAAGAAAGATTGTAATTTTATATATATGTATATATATATATATATATATATATGTACACACACACACACACACACACACACACACAGTTGGGTCTTTCGTTTACGTGTTAATCAGTTCCAGACTCTACCGCTTATAAGTGAATTTCCAAAGCAGATAAATCGAATATTTTTGTTAGAGCATAGAAAACTCAGGTTTACAGGTTCTGAATACAGGTTTTAACATAATTAGAGCCTTCTAGACATGAAATAACACCCTTTAGTCACCATTACACTCATATTACCCAATATATTATGAGAGAAACAAACTTGCGTGAGGCTGAGCCAAGGAGCGTTTTTTATCCAGGAAATGGTCAGGAAGCTTGACCATGCTAAATTCCTCTCTACATTATCATCATCATCACAGCCATCATGATGCGCACCCTCATCAGGCTAAACTACTACTGAAAGTTGTTCATTTTCACACCAAGCACTACACAAGTTCTCCTCCAATTTGCTTAATTTCATAAGAAATATTTTATATTATTTTATTTATTTGTTTGGTTTTTTTGTTTTGTTTTTTGTTATATATATATAGAGATAGATAGATAGATAGATAGATAGATAGATAGATAGATACAGTATATATATATCTGAATGGGCTCCTTCTCTGCAGGCAATTAAAAAACAGAGAAGACAGTCAGGGTTTTGGTCTGTTGTTCCTCTGCACCACCAAGCTCTGGGTTCAGTAGTTACCAATGAAATAAGGCATCGCGTTGATATGATATGAACTGACTCACGACGTATGAATATGAATTGACTCTAATGGACTGGAATCGATTCTTCTTTTAGTCGCACGCTCCAAATTCATAGGCAGCAGCAACGGCATTGGCATTTTGATTTGAGTGGCTCCCGGGTTTCAAGACCCCCCCCACTCCACCCCCTTCTCATCATCGTCCCTCATAACCGGCTAATCGAATTATTTCCTTGTAGAAACTGTTATGTCGTGTGCCGAGTCCTGACTCTCGCTACAAAGTACTGTTGTTCACTTCTCATTTCACTAAGTACCTTCTCTTGGTTCGCAAGGTAATGATGATTATGATGATGGTGATGATAATGATGATTATGACGAGAAGCGTGGAGGCCAGGGGCAGAGTAAAGTCAGTGTTACTGTATGCTCAAGGAAGGTTGAAGGAGAGAAAATGGGACTCAGAGATGGGAGGTAAAGATAAAACCACTAATCTCACCTGACATTTATAGGGTAAAAAGCAAAAACTACAGCATGAAGTATTCATGCAACGAGCTGCTTGGATACTCTACTTTGAGCGATGTTTGGACACAGTCTCTGCCTTGAACCATGAGGAACACTGGAAAATTTGCAGAAATACCTCTTCACAAACTATTTATATATACTCCTACCATGCTAAATCCTGCGGTATGCAACGCTGAAAATTATGCAACAGACATACAATTCAAAACAGGTATGAATGAATAAATGCATGTTCAGCCTTCCAGGCTTAACCTGCTGCAATCAGGCTGAAAGAAGAAATTTATATTAAAAACCTTCTCATGCAGTTTTCATGAAGATTCACCTCAGCGTGTTCCTATTTAAGATTTCCTCTTAGGTAAGAACAGAATCTACAACTGCTAAAGAGCACTTTTACACAAACGCTATGTTACGTGGGTTATTGAGATTTCTTCCATTCTATATGTCTTACCTTTCTTATTCACATATTATATGAATGAGGCCTGGTGCCCCTAGTCTTTGCACAAGCCTCTTACTACACATGTAAAGAGATCCTGAAACTCATACTTAAGCAAAGGGAAGATGACAGAAAATGGCTCCAGTAAAATTCCCCCATTAGAAAACTACATGAGGAAAGTTTCCATCCACACGGGCGTCTGAATCAGGTGTTTTTCTGGCATTCATGGCATCATGCGAGTGTGAACTGAACACAAACCGTTTTTCTGCTCATTAGAGCGAATCAGAGCGTCCACACAAGCGTTCATGACCCACTTTCATTTGGCTGGCGTCAAATAAACACTGCACGCAACGTTTTCTTGGCATCAATTTCCGCGCAAATCCTGACGAACGCAATGAAAAAGTCACTAAAGCGTTTACTCTGTGTTCGGTTGATATTCAGGAGGACCAAATATGTCCCAACGTGTTCTGATACAGGAAAAGCGGAAGAAACCATGTTTTGAAAATATCCGAGGACATTGGTCCAGCCCGGCTGGTGCACAAAGTAGAGCAGAGACCAGTGCTATGGGACATCTCTTTAGCAGAATGCAGTGAGTGTTTAGGGTGAAGCCGGTATCAGCAGCAATGTTTTCTCTTTTCCCGTCTATGTCGCCGTATCAGGAGGATTTTTAAAAGCAAAAAACATATGGCAATTTTAATGAAGCATATGGATCCATTTTCTGTGAACACAATGCAGAACTATGCACAAAGGCAAGCCACAGGTAAACACTGACAGCCTGATTACTGCCCCCACAGATAAGCCCCCGAAACTACAAATCGAGCTGCAGGTTGGCGTAAAACAGCACCGTACGAACGCCAAAGTAGTGTCACGCTGAAGTTAATTAAGCACAGCTACAAAACACGTAGCGTGTTATCCTAGATCAGAACGCAAATGTGGATGTGGCCTAAAAGTGCTAAAGTGTCTGATATCAGTACATTTTCATCAACTTTTAATGATTAGTTTTAGTGTAAATATTTCCTCTCTTTGAACTTATTGGGGATACACAAGCCAGTGTAACTGTTGGTGCCGGCCCCAAGCTTGGGTGAATGGGGAGAGTTACGTCAGGAAAGGTATCCGCTGTAAAACTTTTGCCAGTTGAAAATGCGAACAACAATCCGCTGAAGGAAGAAGTCAAAGGAAAAAGAAGAAGAAGAACTTAAGCTTATTACGTTTTAGTCGAACATTTACTTAATTATTTTGCCAGAGAAACTAGATGCAGCTTGAATGTACAACAGTTTACATATTAGTCCCTTAGCATCTTGCTAATGAAAAATATACATTTCATCATATCTTAATTATCAAAGATTGATTTACTTCATCTTAGTCATGGGAAAGAAGGTCAATGAAGAACATTTTAATGAAATTAAGACCACTGTAGTCAGGTAGAGTTTGAAAGTTGAAAGTGTGATAACTCCCAGTCCAAGTACAGAGTATTTTGAATGTTGCCTAAGTCCAGTAAGGAAGTACATTTCCTCAAGCACAATACAACTTGCTCTTTTTCATTCCACCACACAATTTTGTCACAGCATTTACCATTTGTGGTGCATTCTGATCTCCGAGGCCCTCCGTGAGCAAATAGCATTTCTCAATCTGCCGTCCCCACCAAGCCAGGACTAAAATTTACGAGGGCGGCCGAAATGAAGGGCGCTGCTGTCACGCGCACCCTCGTGCCATCACTCACTGGCTGCTTAGAGACAAATGGAAGTGTCTTAATGGACACCTTAAAGAGGTCATTGTCCCTGAGGCCTGTCCTCCCCCATGCAGCACTGTACACAATCAAGTCCTGTTCTGCAGGGCAACAAAGGGGACTCGCAACCCTGCGAAGCGATGATTTATGTCCTGTTAAAGATGTCAGGTTCTTTTGCGCCTGGTTTAGTGTCAAATTTAGATCGAAACCACTACATGTTTGGAAGAAGATGGGCGATGTAGGACAAGGATTTTCACTAGAGTCTGACGGATTAATTGCAAGGTCAGTATTATCGGTCGATATGTGGTAAGTGCTGATAAATCGCTATGTTTGTATAAGAGCTGGTAAAGGACAATAAAAAAGACGAAAAGAGATAGGGAAAATGTATCCTTCAACCATGTTATGAGTGTTGTTGTTATTCACCAGAGGGCTCCACGGCAAATCCACTGATGACTGCAACTTTCACCGCTTTGTTTAAAGCACGGGTGGCACGATGGCGCAGCGGTTAGCGCTGCCGCCTCACAGTGAGAAGGTCCTGGGTACGAACCCTGGGGATGGCCGTAGGGCCCTTCTGTGTGGAGTTTGCATGTGTTCGCGTGTGAGGCATGCAATATAGGTCAATTGGTGACTCTAAATTGGCCCTATAAGGTGTGCGTGTGAGTGTGGTTGTGTGAGTGTGTGTGCCCTGCGGTGTGTTGGTGCCTGCCCGGGGCTGGTCCCTGCTTCGTGCTCGTAAGTTCCCAGGATAGGCTTCGTTCCCTCCCGTGACCCCAGTTGGGATTAAGCCGTTTGGATAGAGTGGAAAAACATAGTGCTGTTACTGTGTCGGTCCACCACAGAGCCACTGTTGGCAAAACAGTGTGGTGAAAGTATCACTTGTGAAAATATATAAAATAACAGCTTATTGGTGAGGACTCTTAAAGGTCCCATATTATGAAAAAACACTTTTTTGTTGTTTGGACATCCACTTGGGCAAGTTTGATTTAGAAAAATGGTCAATTGTGTTAGTATTCATTTACGAATGAGAAACTGAAAGGAACTGAAATAGAGGGGTAAAAATCAGGTGAAAATGCCTAATGCCTAATCTAATCCAAACTACTTCAGAGACATGTTTAGTGGAGCTCAAAGACCTCATTTAACTTGTTGAAAAATGTAACTACATCTAATATATAAAGGAAAATAATCTAATATTGCCTTGTTGTTTTTTTTTTACATTTTGAATATGTATAACTTAAAAATCCTTTATCTTTCAGCCTCTGACTTCACTTAATTAGGAGATATGTTCAGTCCTGCTATAATACACAGGGCTACCAAAGAAAGACTGATGTGCAAGGCTGTGATCTATAATATGATGTAAACTGATTTTAGACTGGATTTTCTGGCAGAGATTAAGCACAGGGCTTTGATTAATTTGCAGTCTCTAGGGGATTCTCCACCAAAAATCCCTTCCAGATCAAACTTAATCTGGTTTGCTATTCTCTCTCTTACATTTACATTTAATTAGTGCACTCCTGATGTAAATGTATTCAGGCAAGGGACATATGCATGCATAAAGTCCATATGATGTTGAAGCAGTCGTGGAATGATGGAAGCTTACACTGCTCAAAAACCCCCTCATAAATACACAAAATTCACATTATTTTTTAATCTATCTACAGATATATCTTTACGTGCAACATCTACATCATATATGCAATCATGTATTTGCTCAACATTAAAGACTGATTGCGTTGTGAATTTGTTTCATGTAGACAACAAAACCAGCAGCAGATTCTTCAGACTTCTGGTTGTTTTTTCTTAGAAGCAATCATAAAATCCTTAAGCCCTTCCATGTGACTCTAGACCAAGTTCTTATGCACAGCTGGAAAGAGGGAAAGAGAGAGAGGGAGGAGAGAGAGGAAGAGAGATTTCTCATTGCTATCAAGATTTAGACCTACACACCCTCTTTTGCCTCCTATGGCACACAATTATCACAGAATAAAGATTCATTCGGGCCGTGAGATGTTCATTTAGACCTGGATATTGTTTCCCGTAAGCGTAATGGCTGACCGAGAACGGCCCACAAGCCCATGGCATGAACTCTGAAGAGCTTATGAAGCCCTAAATGTGTGTTCATATATGATCTGTCTCACACATAAGAGGCTTTAAGCTCTCCTACACAGAGCAGGACGGAGCACAGCGAGGAAATGAAATGGGCTGTGTGGCGATTAGTGATTACAGTGAAAGCCTGAGACGTGTCGGAACAAGATCTGCAACAGAAGAGTGCATCTGCAAAAACAGCGGTGATCTTTCTCCTTATCTTCATTTAGCTTGATAGAATTTAAATTAACGTGCAGGAACAAGACTTCTACAAAGGCCCTCATCTGTGAAGAGGTAATTTAGTGAAGCCATAGTGGTTTGATATTTAGTTATGCACCAAGAGGTTAGGGGCTACAAAAGCAGAAACCACTCCGCAAAAGACACAACGCAAATGCAAAGCCACAACATGCCTAAAAAAGCCACAACACATATGCCAAAGCTACAACACATATGCAAAATCCAAAACACGAATTCAAATGGCACAACAAAAATGCAAAAGCCACAACACAAAGACAAAAGTCATGGAGGTGGTCTAGTGTTTAGGGTACTCGCTTCAGGACCAATATCTCTTTTCCACTACACTGGTGCTGGTGCCAGGTGCTGGTTCTGGTGCTCGGCCGGTGCTGAACTGAGAACCAGCCGAGAACCAGCCCGCATTTACACTGACCAGGGAGCTCAGCGGGAGCCACATGACAGTACGTCATAGGTCACGCCCACTAAACGAACGGTTGTTCGTACGAAGCCTGTAACTTTTAGTTTTTTCCTTATTTCTTCATATGCCTTCTAATTTTTTTGTGCACTTTCCAATTTCTGCTGAATCTGGACATCCATATTGCTAAAAGAACTTTAATTTCTTCCGGGCTCCATGTTACCGGACTTTGGCTCTCCGCCATTTTCTCTTCTAAAGCTACCTATCACTCCGCCCACCTCTCGTGGCATCACAGGTTCTCGCCGCTAAACCAGCAAAGTTTAGGCGCCGGTTTGGAGCCGGTTTTAGGGCACCGGCACCAATTTTTGTTCCGTGGAAAAGTGCAGCACTGGTTCCAAAATTGGGAACCGGCACGGAACCGGCACGGGAACCAGAGCAGTGGAAAAGGGGCTCAAGAGGTTGTGGGTTCGAATCCTATCTCAAGCACTACCAATATTGTGTCCTGGAGTAACACCCTGAACCCCAAGCTGCTCTCTGGGAGACTGCACTGAAATTAGCAAAAATGGTTTATAATGGAATAATATAGACCACTATATTGATATAAAGCCACTGGACCAATAATATGCACAAACTGCTTTTCACTTCATGTTGGGACTTTGCATGTGTTGTGGCTTTTGCATTTCTGCTGGGACTTTTTCATTAGTGTTGTGGCATTCTGTTGAACCATCTGGACCACCATACCAAAATATAAATGTACAGTGTATAAAGGACATCTATAAAGTCAGAGCACAAAAACATTTTAACATAAATGAATGGGGCAGGACAAGAATTGTAGTCAGCAAACAGGCAGAGGTCATAAAACAAGAGAGGAAAACAAGGTGCACCCAGAATCCTAAAACGACAGACAGAAGCAATTTCCGAAAAAGAAGCGGCGGGTCTAATATGAACGACAGGAAGAGAACAGGCAACAAATCCGAATCCACAGGCAAAAGGGTTGTAAATTAAGAAAGAAATGGGTTAGGAAAAAACAGAGAGACAGACAAAACAAGACTCAGTATGCAAGTCAAAATACAAGTAATAAATCGCAGGACAGAGAAAAGCAAAGAGGTTCAAATATAGCAAGTTGTACTGACCTTAAAAAATGCTTATTTTTGTGGGTTATTGCACAATGCAGGTTCTCATTTAGACCCATACGTTATGTATCTGCTGTATTTGATGGCAACTGGGCAACTGTGAATTTACGACTTAAACAACACATTTGGAATTTGTATGTGGTAACTTGGTATTGAAATCTCAACTCTAAGTTCTTCCAACTTCCATATTTTACATCATCAGCAACACGGCTGCTCACATACTTCTTATTTATTTTAATACGTTGGTGGTGAGTTTTGCTTGAAAAAAAAAGCCATCAGTATGTTACTTGCCAAAGATCACAACGCCCTGTGTCATTTCGTTGATACCAAATCCAAGTTTTTTACAATTCATTTACAAAAGAAAAGCGTAGCATAGTTTTTTGATGAGTAACTTTGGAGAAGGATGGCACGGTGGTGCACTGGTTTAGCGCTGCCGCCTCACAGCGAGAAGGTTCTGCTGTGCAGTAGTCAGGAGCTACCGAAAGTGCTAATGCAGCTCAAATTACTGGTTCTGAACATACAGTACATCACATCTTGTTGCATAAGATACTGTGTAGCCATAGACCTACTCAAAGTCAGGTCATAAAGCTTATGGCTGATCGGTGTAGTTTACAGTTTGCTGCGCTTCAATGTATCTCCCACTGCAAAGAAACCCACTACAACAGTATAGACTCCATAACGATACTCAACAAAACAACATGAAACCAAGAAAACTCTCATTTTAGGGTAGAAAATGAATCCTTTAGTGTGAAAATTTGAGGACTCATATGACTGGCGCTCATATCTGATACCATTCTTGTCCTTTTAATAAATCCATCAGCACAAACGCAGCACAGAGATTTTGGAGCAGATAGGTGGCTCTCACCTTCCGCTCTGATCATTACAAGGAAAAAGTGTTTTCTCTGAAAAGTGTGAGGAAGCAAAAAAACACACTCTTTCTTGATGTCGTTTGTCCTTGGATAATAATGCAGGCGTTTATCCTTCTCCTTTCATAAATCTTCCTCTTAGCACATCTTTAAAAGTAAAAGCAATGTTGCTTTATGTTTGCTTTGTGCAAGTGTGCTCTCAAATATCTCCAGATGGCAGGTAATACACCATAATTCAGATCCTCTTCCTGTCTCCTTCACCTAGCTATAAATTTCCCAGCTGCCCCACAAATATAACAATTTTCTGAGTAGTGGTTATGGGTGAGGGTGGGGGAAATCTGAAAACCAAAGCTTGTCCTGAGCTGATTGGGAGAGGGAGATGAGGTGAGCACCTTGTGAAAGTACAAGTAGCCTGGAAACTGCTGACAGAGATTAACGGTTGGGGAAGAAGGTTTCAAATGAACTAATTCCATTCTTAGTCAGGGCCTAATCATCTTAATCTGCTGTGACAGGGATATTAGGGAGTCAAATAATCTGGCGAGAAAGAGAGAGATAGAGAGAACCTGATTTATGGAAACAAAGCTAGTCTGTCCTGTCTTAACCATTTGACGTAAGCAAGGTATTAGGCTGGTCATTATTATTAGAACGTTAATAAAAAAGACATGAAACCTTTTGAGGCCACTTTTGACAAGTTCAGTATCACATGAGTCTTGTCTCTGAGCAAAAATAACAATATGTATACATGTTCAAGCAAAAAAGATGATCTAATAGTAAAAATTACTTGATGAGATAACTTCAATGTAGTTAGCTTTTTCCTCCTCCATTAAAACAATAGCTTTTCTGTAGCTTAGCTACTTTTAAAAGCTACTATTTAAACTATCTTGAAAGTGCTGCACTGTTCACACAGCCTCAAGACTCTTGTAGTTCAGGGGTTTTCAACTGGTTCTGTCCCAGGGACCACAATTCAGCCCACCGTGTGTCTGTGTGTGTAAGTGGGGGGAGTATTTTTTCACATTATTTTTTAGCTATCTGCTTTAAATTCATTCATTCATAAATTCATTATTCATGTCTAAAACATATGGAAATGTTTTTGGAAAAAAAAAAATCAGTAGTGAAACTGGATTGCATGCCTCAGATCACTTGCAATGGACCACCGGTTGAAAACCTCTGGTGTAGTTTGAACAGAACAGCAAACAGCACACCATCTTTCAGTACGAGCTATCAGTCTGGTCTACAAAAACCTGCCACAAATAGTTATGTGAGAATAGACTCAGGAAATGGTGGAACCCTTACACAAAACAGGAGATTCAAATAGACATCCAACAAAAGTCAACCGCTGTGTGCGAGATGATTAGTTGTAAAAAACAAAAATGGGATGAGAGATGGGATTCACAAAAGATAGGGAATTGTTATGGGGAGTCAAGCTGACAGATTTCATTTACGTCAGACAGGTAGTCATTTATGTTTCATGTTCCCAAATTAAAAATACCAATTAAAAAAATATCAAAAAGAAAGACCATACATTAAGGACAAAGAAATTATAGAATCATACGTTTGTGCTCTGTAAGCAGAGGTATAGTCCCACAACCCATCCAGAAGAGTGTGTTACTTTTTCTCTGAAGCTGGTAGTGTAGTTAGCTACAGTGGATTGGCTGGAGCTCAGCTACTTTCAATCATAAGGAGCTTAAAAAATTACTGCTTAAAAGTAGCTTTCCCAACACTGGCAAATCCAAAAGTCATCACTAGACACTAGACAACCTCAAGAGTCATTAGTCTGCTCTACACTAGTCAAACAATTGTGTAATGTAAATAGAGCGGTGACAGGGATTGACTGACGACACTACCTTTCAGCACGACTGATCCAACTTGAAAGTGAGTGAGTATTTGTCATTGTGAACACAGCACAGCACACAGTGCACCACTACAAAATGTGACCTCTGCATTTGACCCATCCGTGAAGGAGCAGTTGGCAGCTGAGATGGGCAGCACCCGGGGAGCACTACCTTGCTCATGAGTACCTCAGTAGTATCTTTACCGGTCCAGGATTCAAACTGACATTTCAATCATGCGGGAAAATGCCCCAACTTGTCCACAAAACAATGTTGTCATGTACACAAAAGTTATACAAAAACTGACAGAGGAAATGACACAACCCTCATGAGAAAGAGGACGTCCAGGATAAACAAGTGCTGCGACTTGACTGCAAGAGGATTACTTTGGCAAGGCCTTTTGGTGAAAAGAATAAGAAACAAATATTGTCATGCTTTTTTTTAACCTCTTTTCAGTCAACTCCCGTCCTGCGCTCTTATTGATGCCTGTTCTTTCGCTGAAAGCATCTCCGTCTTGGTGTGCGTAGTGCTGCCTCACAACTCTTACCTGATTTAGGAATAAAAATAATTTAGGAGCTGAGAACTAGTCTTAACACTTAAGAACCTTTGTGCATGCCACTTATTCTTAAGTTTGAGAATATCTTAGAATTGTAACATATTTAAGAGTGAAATTTTACTCAGACGTTTTATGCATACCAGCCCTGGTCTGAGTAGATGACTAGTCTGCAAGCTTGTTCGGTCACGTCTTTGCAGCGTTCACACCCTTAGCGACTTGGAGTTGCGCCTAATTGATTGTCAGTGACCCAAAATAGTGTTAATTTTGTAGTGTGAACAAGGCTCAACTCATATGTGACCCTCCATGGCAAAAGCAGTCGCTTGTCGCAAATTTTCAAATTTGAGTTATTATGTTTTCATGAAAGGGCATAAATCAACCTTCAAAACGATACCTATATGAATTGGACGACATAGGACTGAGATATCATCATTCAGATGAGTCGGGTTTCTCCTGTCACGCCAAGTGAGAAACGGAGAAATCTGCCTTTGAAGTTGACTATCGACCTAGTACTCACAGACGCTTGGTGCGGTCGCGGCTATGTTTGCATTTATGGTAGCCTACGCTGCATTCACAGCCACACGGATAGCCTACCTGCGTTAGGTTAACTGAACTCGGGACGCGAAGATGGATTCTGGAGAAATATCTTCACGCTAGTCAACCAGTGGATTTACTGTAAATATTGAAGTAGAGCGGTCAAAACAGAAATTTTTAACATTCTGCTGGAATTGAATTCCTCACCTCAAGAAAGTCACGTTTTTAGGATGGAAAGGGTAAGTTTTGCAGCAAAATTTATTCACAACAGTACAGTATAGACCTTCCACTGTTTCAAAACACTAAAAACAAAAAATCCAAAATTTTACCCCAACGCAACATAAACGGTCGTTTTTCTCGGAAACCGACAAGCGTCTGGTTTTGCCATGCAGAGTCACATATGAAGGCCCAACATTGGCGAGCTTCTTTCATCTTTCTATCCCCTTCTCTCCCCTTCTGTCCATCTCGACACCACTGCACTCTACACCCGGCCAGTTGCGCTGAGGGACCAGCTTCACTCAAACTTCAGACCTCTGAACTTTCACTTTCTTTCCACCAAAGAGAGCACAATGCTGAGTAAGTGTCCAATCATTAGGACTGAATTCAACTGATGACAATGAGAAGCACTCCAGATTGGGAGGGATTTCTTAAAAAGCATCGGATCCTACCAGTGGGAAATCATTTTCTTCTACATTCACTGGTGAAGTGCAAATCAAATGCCCAAAAGCAATCACATAAAATAATTTAGAGGTTTGATTTTTACAAAATGAAACATAAAGGTCTTAATAAATTACAAATCCTCACACAATGAATTGTAATACGGTCTCATTACATTTTGTATGTCTGTGTACTTACTAGGCAGGCAGCCAGAAATCATACCAATATAAATGATATTACTCTAATATGAATGAACAACTGCAGTGTGTTGGTGCCTGCCCAGGGTTGGTCCCCACCTTGCGCCCATGGTTTCCGGGATGGGCTCCGGTCCCCCAGCAGCCCCGGTTGGGATTGAACGGTTCTGATAATGAATGAATGAATGAATGATGGCACTTTTCTAGAACCTCACAGCTCTCCACAGAGTCACTGCTTCTCCACTTCAACCAGCACCAAGGTTTGGCTCCACCTGGATGATGCTCCATCTGTCGTTTCGCATCAGTACACTCACCACACATTAGCTAATAAGGTGCTGAAGGGCTAGAAGAGACTTCACCAAATTAGAGATGATTAGGGAATAATTAGGACAACAAATTTGAAAGGGTGATGGTGAGTGACTTTAGCAGAACATCAGGGTTCAACTCCGACTCTTTTTATATGAGCTCAGAGAATAAGGACCTCACTTTTACACCTCACGTGAAGGGCAGCACCAATTTTACAGTACAACATACCCATTGTATCCCTGCATATGGTTCCACATAAAATAAAGTATAACGCCCCCTGTTGGAGACACCAAAACCTCAACCGGCTAAATTACCCGGTCTCCCATTCAGGTTCTTGCCAGAACCAAACCTACTTAGCTGGACACACCACAACACAGCACACAGTGCACCACAACGAAATGTGATCTGGCATTTGGCTCATCGGTGAAGAAGCAGTGACATGGGCAGCGCACGAGGAGCAGTGCTTGGGATGCGACCTTGATCATGAGTACCTCAGTGGAACATTTACTTGTCCTGCGACTCGAACTGGTGGCGCCAATCACGGGCCGAACGGCCTAACTGTTACACTATCAACTGTCCCCTAAGCTGCCGCCTCACAGTAAGAAGCTCCTGGATTTGATCCCCAGGTTGGCTGTAGGGACTTCCAGTTTGCATGCTCTCCCCGTGTTCATGTGGGGTTTCTCCAGGTGCTCCGGTTTACTTCCACAGTCCAAAAGTATGCACGATAGGTTGATCAGTTAATCTAAATTGGCCCAATAAGGTATGAATGTGAGTGTGTTTGCGTGACTGTGTGTGCGCTGCAGTGTGTCGGCACCTGTCCAGGGTTGGTCCCCGCCTTGCATCTGTAGTTCCCAGGATAGGCTTCGTTAGAGATTAAGTGGTTCAGATGATGAATGAATGTCTGCTCATATTCACTTATATTACACTTAAAATACTTCATATCAGACGAATTAAGGATTGATTGCACTACATGAGGTTAACACTGCTTTTGGTAATAACAAACGACTTTCAGAAAAAAATAACAAACAGGCCGTAGATAAGCATCCTCACTTCCTGGACATCCTTCCCTCTATCAACACTAACGACAATACAGCAACGCTGAAACACTCGGGTTGACAGAAACACTCAGGAGCCAAGAGGATTATGCCACAAAAGCTGTTGATTGCAGTGTAGCAGGAGAACAGCAAGTGTTCCCCACACACGCAAAAGTGCTCTTGCTTATGAATTCCATACTTAATTACACACATTCAAAGGACTCGAACAAAAACAACTGGCTTTGAAAAGACAACTGCTTGCAAGAGAAGGAGGACAAAACTCCTCTCCATATAATTATGGCAGTAATGTTTGCGCGAAATCGCCATTTCTAAGTACGTGCATTGTCCTTTAATGCTGATCTTGAAGCGGTCCGTGGACAAAGCTTAGCCAATTTTTCTTCAAGGCAGGTTAATTCATACAGCTATGTCCAAGATTGTAATTAAAAAAGGGAAAATGGAAATGGAGCGGGTGTGAGTGGGTGAGAGAGAGAGAGAGACCTCGATCTATGTAATTACAAGTTCATGTGAACAAGTCGGCATTGTCTTTATTCCAATAAGTTAATGAGTTTCGGTCAGAGCCTGAAAACAGCTCCATCATGGAAATTGTCTTTCCCAGGCCTCCGTGCAGAATTAACTGCCACAAGTTCCTAATGGCAACACTGTCACTACTTAAGGGAAAGTCTATCTGACCCCAGATCTAATGGGAAAGTGACAGTGCACTGTAAATCACGCCAGAGAAATTTACCCCAGATAGGCGACCACCAGCCAACGGCCGACAGTTAACAAGATCGGGCTCCCAGTTTACAGAGCTGTTAAATGATGCTAATCAAACAGGAGTTGAGTTTTCATGTATAAGCAGGCAACGTAAGCAATTGCAAATGAAGACATATGGTCAGTACATCATTTCTTGAGGTTCAATGTTGTTATTATTATTATTATTATTATTATTATTATTATTACTACTACTACAGTAGTACCTCACCTTATGGCATTAATTGGTTCCAGAACATGCGTCTTAAGTAGAAAAATGAAAACTGAAATAAATTCCTTAAAAACCCTGTAAAAGGTGACCTAGACTCCCTTTTTTGGAAAAATTCTTTCGTTTCTCTTCAAGAAAATAATACAGGTAGACCCCAACTTACGATGAAGATGTGTTCAGATTGCTAGCAAGAGTGACAGCGAGTGCTAATTACAGAGACAGCCTCCTGGAGCAACTTGGGATTATCTTACTCAGGGACCCTGGGATTCTAACCTCAAATCGTATTATTATTACATGTACATTTATGGCATTGCGGGGGCACTCCTAACCAAAGTGACTTCCATTTCCTACTTACAGGGAGAGTCTTTCTGGAACATTTTGGGGTTAATGGCCATGCTCAGAGTCCCAGTGGTGGTAGTGTTGGAGGTAGGACAGAGCCACCTCTTGGTCTGTACTATAGACAAGCATCCTACCACTAACCCACCATCACCCTAACCTCCTGCTTCCAGTCATGAGATTCCAACATGTTCGCTAAAATACCACTCGCCCCAAACCTCCACCTTGAAGTCAGATACTAATCTTGTTCCTTTTTACATCATTTTCTGGTGCAAAACTTAACTGGAACCAACCCCCAGCGAGATTTTTCAGGTGAGATAGTCAATTTCTTAACCTTAGTCCTCATGGACCCAGGCTTTGCATAGATCGCATCAGCACACCTGATGCAACTCCTTTTTCTAATTAGCAATGCAGGATTGCAAAGAGCTGGACTGAGAAACTCAATCCAGCCTCAAATCAGTGGTGTCACTCTCCAAAGCAAATGTTATGGTCGTCTCGTCACACTGCTGCATCAGCCTCTAGTGTGTAGGCGCCCTATAAAGCATGTTATGTGACATTCCCTTTGGCTCTCATCGTTCCAATATGCTAAAATATATAGAATTAAATTACACAACAAATAACACAACCTTAAATTAAATGAGCCAACAGTGTGGTGCTGTACACACACCCACACATCCATGGTGATGTCCTCCTTGAAGCTGTGTGTCCTTAGAATCTGTGGTAACTCCAAAGACAGTGTTTATTTCCCTTTACTCTGATGTTAAATGCTCAGTTTCCCTAAAGCACTAACCTTTAAGCCTCTGTGTGGCTTTTTCCAAACATGTCACGTTACTGACGCTCGTCTGTAGGGGGGCAAACTCTTTGGAATGGGGACGACCCTGAAAACATCTTCCCTTTCAGAGGAAGCCATTCATCTTTGACTCATATGCCAGCTGCTTAAGGCAAAAGTTATCCTTTTTTCTGGTTTAAGAGGAACGTTCCTTTTTAAATTGTGAGCTACAAGCAGCACAGGCACCAAAACTACTCTTAAGGGCCCTCGTCATTGTGCTGTTAGCTTATATCTGTGGCAAAAGTATACACAGTACTAAAGATCATGTTAAAAAAAAAAAGTACAGGCAAAAACAAGTAAAGATTCAACTTGTTACTGAATCTGAATGTCACACTGTGAACCAACCAAATTTTCTTTTCACTGGATGCACTGGGGTTGGGCCAAAAATCATTATTTGTGCTCACAACGTCAACACTTAACCCTTTGAACTCTGGGCCATTTTTGAGCATTTTTGCATCCCTTTAGGTATTAGGCTATAACATTTTAATTCCATAAGCTAGCCATTCATGCCTCATGTTGTTTTTTTCAGAAGACCCGGGGCTACTTATTTATGTAATTATTTGATGTGAAACTAACAAGTAAAGCAAATTCTAGTTTTCGCCTAGTGATATTTTAATTTTTTCCTTTTATTTCTACAAGACAATGTTTTTCAGTAGAGGTTTAACTTTAGAAATGTGTGGGGTAAAGGTCCATAGCCATATATATTTTTTCAATCTGGGACACTCTATGGCTTATTACAATATAAAAATATGTGCTTATTTCCAGACGGAATTTGAATTTGACCTTCCTTGGTATCATTATTACTGCTGAAGAAGTTAGCAGTCTGCCCCAGAGATGTTCCTGATCAGATGACCTCTAGAATGCAGTCAAACACTATCCCCCAACAGTTACAGACAGACAGACAGACACACACACACACACACAGGAAAAGACTCAGGCACAAAAAGGGTTTTTTTTTCAGCAGTGTGTTTTTTGTGAGAAACCCTTTAAATTTACTCTCTTTTGTGCACACGATTACTCTGGAATAATTTGTTGCACAAACACGGGACTTAGACAATCGTGTAGGGTAAGTCTTCTCGATTTCATTCATATGTGTATCATGCATGTGTGTTACTCCTGTCGCGAGTTAGGAGTCTGAGACTAAAGGTTACACAAATGAACACGAAATGTGTCCATTGAGTTCAAAAGGTTAGATAATGCGAAGGACTTACCACTATCTACCACTTCTGATTCACTCTCACTGATGTTGGTCGTCCTACTGGTTCTCCGTCACGAACATCACATTCAGTAATCGTCTTCTCTTGATGCAAGTCTCTCTTGTTTGTCTTCTTGCCTTTTACGCAGACGGTTTTACATTTTCTTCTTCTTCCTGTCATGCGTGATGGGTATTAATAAATCAGTGGATTGTATCTTCTATGTGATTCATTTAGTTTAAAAATAAAATTGTTCTTGATATTGAGTTTAATAACCAGGCTTGGAAAGCTGATAACTATAATTAACGACTCTACCATCTTCAATACTTTTTTCAGTGACTTATTAGTACCAAAGCTAAGTATTTTTACAAATAGTGATGTGGTGTTGCTATATACATACACACACCCACACGCGTGCACACACACACAAACACACACACTTAAACATGCACACTCACTGCATCAAAATGGAGTGGGAGGATGGTGTCCACCTTGGCCAAGATAGATGGATGGATGGATAGCTTGGATGATATAGCGTGATATAGGTTTCGGCAGTTGGTAAAATAATGGTTAGGATGCTTGCCGGTAAAGTTACCACTGAGGTATTCATGAGCAAGGTGCTCTCCCCATGCACTGCTACCCGACTGCCCTTGTTGGCTGCCCACTGCTCCTTCACCGATGCAGAGGTGTGCTGTGCTGTGTTCACAATGACAATTACTCACTTGCACTTTCATGTATTTAGCTACTTATTCTCTGTATCTTGTAGAGTAGCTTACTACTATATTAAAACAGCTTGGCTGTAGCTTAGCTACTTTTATCAGAAGTAGCTTGTAGCTTGAAAAGCTAGAGTTTATAATTAGTTTCCCCTACACTCTTGATAACGTTATCAACATTCCGCTCAAAAGCATTACCCAAAAATGATGAGCCTGTAATCGAAAATGAGCAGAAAGTACAAATCTGTGTGTGAAGTACGTAAAAATGTGTTAAAAGTAGAAAGTTGTCAGAAAAAAATAATGCTCTGTAAAGTACAGGTCCCTTAAAATTCTGCTTAAGTACAGTAATGAAACATTCGTATTTCCCACCTCTGGCTTCAATTAACTCTTCAGCGTGCTGCCCTTTAAACCTTCTTGGGAATTAAAAAGCCGACCTCGGATCAGATGGAAATGCCAATTTTGACAGCACAGTCGTCCGCCATCATTTCAGCAGAAAGGGATTATTTAGCAAAAGCTCACAGCTCTGAGATCCAACAGCTTGCCTGGTTTCATTACGCCAATTAAACAGACATTTGTATCTGCCAACATGGCCGCATCCCATTTGTGTTTACTACAGAGAGGAATCCATCAGCGTGCTGCAAATGGAAATCACCTGGGATGAGAGAAAGTTGTGTTTAAAGCTTCCTGTTGCTCATCAAATTTAATGAAAAACTGATCATGAAATTTAAGGACGCAGACGTTGAACGAGGAAACTAGACATCATTCAGACTCGTTTATGAATTCGCTCGATGTAGGTTGGAGTCTGGGCTGAGGGAAGCGGCCCTGAGACAGACGAGCTGATGCAGGCGGCTCTGTTTTGCCATTGACGAGCCTTTGAGCAAGGCCCTTAAACCCCGAAAGCTCCAGGGTTGCTGGATAAATCTGCCGACCCTGTGCTGCGACCCCCAGCTTCCTCTGATATCCGTCCGTCATCATGTCGGCGTCTGGAAGAAGGTTGGGTTCGGCAAAGGAATACATTTCGATGCTGCATTTCAGCATAACTGAAGCTGAAGTGCTATATTTCCAGGCAGTTAAACGTGAGCACTAAAGCCAATACATTGCGATGAGCTTCAAATGTGGGAATCACTTTCTGTTCCACATTTTCCAAAAAATGAAATAATAATATTTACTTGGCTTTGAAAACTGGAGTTGAACATGAAGGACAGTGGAGTGGGAAATCACTTCTGAGTTTCAACCAAATATTCATTATGGGATTGGGAGACTCAGCTCTGTCTGAAAAAGTTTCCTGAAAAACACATCAGAACAAAGAAGGCAGTACAGGACAGAAACATTTTTAAATGGTGGAACTTTAGACTGTTTGTTTGTGGCATTTGTTAAATCGCTGAATATATACCAGATACAAGTGAGTCACCGTTTATGATGCATAAAGCAGGCAACACAGTTAACGTGATTAAAGCGTTGATCAAGGATTTTACAGCAGTAAAACAGGTCTGGCAAAGAAACGTCTAGAACACTGAGAGAGGATGTTAACCAGAGCCCTACATGGTAATCAGTCATTTTAAAAAAATAAATAAATGAATAAAAAATCCTCAGAACCACTAGTGGTGTATAGAGGATGTGAAACCCAGACTATAAAGATTACTTACAGTAAAATGGTATTTAGCATTGCAAGCATTGCTGGTATTTGTCTCAAAGTATTAAATTGCTTTCAGTAGCTTTTTTCATAATATGATACCAGTTTATAGTCATTTAATTCCATAAATGATGTAAACTAGATTGTGGCACAAACCACCATCACAGTGTCATGGAGAAACAGAACATTTTGGGTGTGTTATGATTCACTTTTTTTTGCGCTAAAAGTTACATAAAACCTGCAAGTGGTGATATGACCCCTCAAGTAGCAGTCTACAGAGTTTGTTCTCTGTATTAAGCTGCAAAATGAAAGTACCAAAAATACAGTTAGCAATGTAGCAGAGTAAAAAGTACATCAAATTATAGAACTACTTGAATAATACTTAAACAGTACTTTAAATAATACTTAAGTACAGTAAGGAAGTAAGTTACTGAAGTTGAAGTGAGGTCAACCAGTGAAGTCAAGACTTCCTTACATGAATCTGCAATTCTATGCTTTAGCAACATACAATTAAGTTAATTCTTGCTTCCATCTAGTCAAAGATGGACTCTATCCTCTGACTCCATCTCACAGCTGCCAAGGAAATGCTGTGAGATTATGCCGTGTGGGTTTGGTATCCCGTCAGATGCCACTTCTGTCCATTCAGCACCAATCAGAAAGTTGAAAGCAAGTTAAAAATACCCGTCTTTGTAGTGAGAGAATAAAAAAAAATAAAAATAAAAATACAGCACTTTGCTAAACTCCATCGCTATTTAAGTGAGTGACTGTCATTGTGAACACACCATACACACAGCACAGCACAACACACAGTGCACCACAGTGTGACCTTCCCATCCATGAAGGAGCAGTGGGCAGCTTTCTGGCAGCACCCAGAGAGCACCATGCTCAAGAGTACCTTTACCAGTCCAGGACTTGACTTGCCAGGCATGGGGCCAACTCTCTAAGCACTACGCTAACAATTGTTAATGCTAATATAGGGGGTTCATCTGCTTCGAAATGACAATGATCAATTTTACCTCACCAAAATGAGATTTAACTAGAGAACTATCTCTTAGCTGACTAACTAATGTTGACTGAACCAGCCTCTAAAAGATAATCTTAAATAATTCCACTTACAGACAAAACACTTGAGACAACAAAATGAAGGTCGTAAAATAACACATTTTCAACAAGCTAGACTTCTGCTGGCTACTTACATTTACCAACGCACATCAAAGAGTACCATGACAGACAATACCAATCAATGAGTCACTCAAAGAGAATGAATTAACTAGAGAGGTACATTTTCTGAAGAAAATGTGAGTGGTGCTTGCCGTGGCAAAACTTGGGCCTCAATATTACAATGTTTCCTTCAGTTCTCTGTGAAAAACAACATTTAAAGTGCTGGTATAGCAGTGATATGACAATAAGACAATATTGCTTCTATTCATATTGGTAATCATGTTAAGAGCAAAATGCTAATATAGTCAGCATAATGCTAGCAACATGCTAATCAGCTAAACGTCATGTTAGCAACATGCTAATCACACTAGCGTCATGCTAGGAACATGCTACACACGTTATTAGCAGAATACTAATATTGTTAGCATAATGCTAGCGAAATGCTAATATCGTTAGCATATTAGCATACCCTCTTGCGGGGTATGTTCTGACACAGCTTGCAAGCCTCTTCAAATGTGGTGAATTTGAGATTTCTAGCAAATTCTCACTCCGCGCTTCAATCCGTCAAATTTGGTCTTAATATTAAGTCTATGGGATTTTTCCCCCATTCTATGTCAATGGGGCAAATTTGGGGGTCTCTTGTGCCCCGGGGGTAAAACCTATACCCTCTTGTGGGGTATGTTCTGACACAGGTTGCAAACTTCTTCAAATGTGGTAAATTTGACCTTTCTACAAAATTCCCTCTGCGCTACAGTCCGTCAAAGTTAGTCTCAATGTTAAGTCTATGGGACTTAGAAAAGTCATAGCACCCCATTCCCGAATAAGGCGCACGATTCGATACCTCATTCATGGGTCTACGACAAACGATGCGGGACTAGTTACGCGCCGAACTTTTATACGGAAGAAGAATAAGAAAAAGAAAAAAAAAGCCTGTGAGATAACAATAGTAGTGCTTCGCTTCGCAAGCACCACTAATAAGTTGGTTGCTTCTAGCAATGTTGGAAATGGTACGGTTCACATTAGAATGTTCCTGCCAGGTGAGAAAGGAAGGGGACTTGTATTATCATGTTTTTCTACAGTAACAGAAGTACTGAGTGTTTCAACACCCCAAAGCTTTTGTTTCTGTCTGTATCTCCAGTACCCCTGTAACTCAAACCATGCTGATAAGCTACTGAAAGAAAAATAGTTAAGAGGTTAGCATCACTAATTTTAGTAAGCAACATTGCTGTTTGGTACTGTCTCTTCATTGCTGAATGTACTTTCACAGTCTTCAGATGTTCCTGCTACTTTGGTTTTAAAAAGCCATAGATGTGTCCGGAAACCACAGCTGCACCAATACGGCCACACCATCCTAACACCGCTGTTACAGCCTTACGTGAATCCCAAAGACAAACTGCTTTGTTAAGCTGCGGTGTGTTCAAAGAATTGATTATTTCCACATGATTTCAGCGTCATTGTCACAGGCTCTGTGTGGCTTGGTTTGTATTAAGCTCACAAATTAACCTACAGGTCATTCCCAGTCAATAAGCATGTGTAAGATACAGCAGTACTGACGCATGATAATGGCCAAATTACATGCTTGGAGATCTGCAACTAAAAGGAAGTCAGTGATTCAGTTCTAGCCTGCAAATCGGAATGAAAAGAATTGATCTAACTGAAGGAAGTTTCATTATCATTTGTTTATTTTTCATTTAGCACTTGAAGGTATCATTTTGGTTAGAGGCTCAGTAACCTTCAAAGACTGCAATTGATATTGCTAATAATTATCAACTGTTACAGATTTTACCTACAGGTCTGTCCTCAGACTAGTTGGTGTTAATAATGATATGGTTGTAATGAGCAGCAAAGATGGCATTGGTAATGTCGCCAGGATCACAGCAAGAAGTCCAGTTAAACCAATACAAAAGGAAAACTTGATACAAAACCTGCCCATGCTGAATCTAAATGTCAATGACCGAACATCAGAACATCATTTGCTTTTATTTATTATTAATTTCATGGACTCAAAAAGTTATTTGGATTATTTTTTTTTCTATGCAGACACACTGCCCTATTAAATCTCGCAAATCATTCAAGAGTGATTTCACAATTTAGTTACTGAAGCCAAAAAAAAGTGTAAAAATTAACTACAATTAATTAATTGTCTTAACAAATCAATATACACTAAATGAAAACAATTTAAATGATCAAATATAAACACATTCAAGTAAAGCAGTTAAGCAAATAAAGCATGGGCAATTTGACTTGTTCTCTAATATCTAGTCTTTTTTTCTGTCCCCTCCTTTTTTTGCTCTTCTCCCTTTTTCTTTCAAACACCTATCCCCACACTTCATTCCCTTTTCTCCCTCTTTCTTTCCCGCCCTCATTTTCGTCTTCCTCTCTATATCACATGTACATTCTCTTCACCCCTCCCTCCCTCTCTCACACACTCCTCTCTTTCTCTCTCTCTCACACACACACACACACACACACACTTTATTTTTTCTCGTCATCAATCCTTCATTCCATTCTTCCTTCCTTCCTCATCATTCTCTGTCATACATGCATTTTCTTTATCTTTTTCTTGTTCTCTCCCTCCTTCCTTCATCCTTTCTCTGTACCCCTCTAACACAACATTCTTCTGCTTCTTCCCTTCCTCCGTCACTCTTTCCTTCCTCTCTCTCTCTCTCTCTCTCTCTCTCTCTCTCTCTCTCTCTCTCTCTCTCTCATTTTCTTATTTCCTCCTTCCTTCCCTCTCACTCACACATTTTCATTTTCTTTTCCCTTACTCCCTCCTTCCCTATCACTCACACGCATTTTCGTCTTCTTCGCTCTCCTTCCTCGTTTTCTCTCTCATCATCAGCTCGGCGTGTCTAGTCGCTGGGGGGCGTATTGCGCTCAGGAATCACTTCCACATTCAATTTCGCGTTTTTCCCCCGCTTTCATTTCCATGCTAATTTATTTAATCCTCACAGCTCAGCACTCGTGCTCCGCGCACCTCATTGTGTTAAGTCGGAAACTCCAAATCCGTCCTCACTTCACTTCCATCCGCACAGACAGAGAAGAAAAAACTCGCTTCACAAAGCGCACAAAATAACGGAGCGAATTTAAGTGCAGATGTGTATGAAAGCTTACAGATGTGTGTGTAACGCGAGAACGGACGACTTTAACGCACATGCACTCGGGCTTTACTTTGGGTTCGGGAGTTTTATTTTGCATTTAAATACAAGAATATTTTTGGAAGTTGTATTTGTCAGTTATATACGCACACAGGCACGCTGTCAATCTATTATAATTATCCTGGTTTGCAAACGCGCGTTAATAGCGACTTCACCCGCGTCAAAGCGTCTCAGCGGCATAAAACATTCATTAGGGCTCTATGACTGTTCCAAACCTATAAAACATTCATTCATATCTCTCTCTCTCTCTCTCTCTCTCTCTCTCTCTCATCTATCTATCTATAACACGGCTTTCTCTCTTTTTTAATATCTCCTTCTCTTTTCTTTACTCTCTTTCATTCATCTCTCCCTTCTGAAGTCTTCCTCTACTTCTCCTGTCTGTCTGTCTCTCTCTCTCTCTTTCTCTCTCTCTCTCTCTCTCTCCCTGTATCTCTCTCGGTCTCTCTTTTATCTGTCTGCCCCTCCTGTCTTAGCCCCCTCCGCTGCGCGCTCTCTCTCTCTCACCCCATCCCTCCCTCTACACCTCCTCCTCCTCCTCCCTTCTTTCCCTCTCTCCGCACTCTGCATGGACCGTAGCTCCAGAGTGGAATACTGCTGTCCGGAGAGGAGGAGGAGGAGCGCCTGCTGGATGCTGCCGGTCTGCGCCAAATCCGTCTCGTCTCTACTTTCCTCATCCGCCTATTATTCTTCTCCACACCTTCTCTTCAGACATCCTTCTCTCTACCTGTCTCCCGGCGGTCTCGTCTCCGGTCTGGATCTTTGCCCGTTACCAGATGCTTGATCTCGGCCGTGTCTCCGGGAGACTCCGCTCTCCGTCCCGCCGCCGTCGCCGCAACTCGGAAATGGCGCGGATGCGCTCGGGATTTGCGCTTCTTTATTAATCTCCGCGCATTTGAATTTTTACCACTATCAACCCTGCCTCTCTTAAACCTGGACCAACCGTGAGCTGGAATTACCTACCGACAGGATTAATTCGTTAATAAATAAACCATGAAGACTTTTGTTGCTGAAGGTAAGCCCGTTTTTTAAACCTAAAACTTTGCCATTTGCACCGTTTCACTCCATTGTGCGCAGTTACATGCCTGGTTGTTGCCCCGACTAATGACATGGATATGGAACGGAATGATAGAGGGGGAGGAATGGCAAACACTTGAGCGCACTTGATGGTTTTGGGATTGCATATGTATTTTCCTTCCTTGTTTAGTCCTTCAGTTAGATGGTTTTCGCTTAGCGCATTTTGCGCAGTCAAACTTGCCCCCTACTGGAACGCACCCTCTCCGATGTAAACGTTCCCAAAAATTCTTTCACCAAAGAGGTTACATGGTTACATCAAAACATTTTGTATCAGCAGAGAGCCTTTAAATTGCACGAAATAGTTTTTGTTTTTTGGGGGGGAAAATTAAGGTTCTTTGAGGTGGAAAAAAGGCTCTTCATAAGAAAGGTTCTTAGATCCTTTGAAAGATTATTTATTGATGCAAAAAGACTTTATTCGATGGCATCTCTCCTTGTGATGCCTTTATGACACCATTAATTTTTTTGGCGCTTGGCTTGTTTGATTAGACTTGAAGAGGTGCCCATTGCTTTGGTCAGACTGGACAATCTTTTGCTTTGTTTCAGCAGAATAAGAAAGTCAGCAGCTCTGTTTTGTTCAGTGACACGTTTTCCCTCCATCTCTCCGTTTGCTTTTGTGGCTATATCGGAGCGGCTGACTCGACCTTGCTTCTCAGGACTGTGTCAACACGCAGTGAAGTGGAGGATGGAGGTGTGTGTGTGTTGAGTAGTGGATGTCCATGGGTGTATTAGAAATAGGTCTGGTAAGAGTGGCTTATGAGATTTTATAGGCACATGAAAGTACATGCATGCACGCTCACGCTCACAGCTGTCTTGTTATCTTTGTGAAGACGTAAATAATACCATAATACACCTAACCCAACTCGTAATTTTAGCATCAGTAAACAAAAAACTAATTTCACTTAAAACCTGCAACTCTTCTACAAAAGCAGTTTTTCCTTATGAAATCCTTATATACAGGCATGTACTCATACAAATAAAGACATTTTTCCTATCTTTTTGGGGACAACCAGGTCCTCGCAGACACACACAAAGCCCCCCCCCACCCCATGATATCAAGTTCCGGCAGTTCAGTGAGAACTGGATGTGAAACTTGGCACCCTGTCTGTTTTCATCATTCATTCTGCTACTGTGCTGTCCAAGAATTGTGGATCATTTTTCATTCTGCATAGACAGAAAACAGTGGGCTCTGTGCTGCGTGAAGCGGCTGTAATATGTCGGCTCTGCAGCGTCTTATCTGATGCGGAACGAGTACTCCTATCCTTGTACTGTTTTCAAAGGAAAAGGTAAAAGCACACACCCGAAATGCAAAATTGCTTAAACGTTTTTTTAAACTCTTAATGACGGTCGGTAGCCGATACAGAGCTTGTGAAAAGCTTAAATAGGAGGTGGAGAGACCTTTGGGGGTGGGGTGGGGATGGGGGGGCAGTGCTCCACCCAGATCTTCTGCACAACAACAGCAGTGCCTCCGTCCTACACCTGTTTACTTAGAACAGACAGGAAGATTCCATCCCTCCCCATAATAAACATCCCTCTTTCATTACAATCGGGAACGCAGAGTGGTCAGGACGTGTGCTTAAATCCCAGAGGGGTGGTGAGTGAGTTTGTGCAGATAGCGCTAAGGCCAAGCTGCCTCTCAGGTAAATGCATGGAGGGAGGAAGAGAGGAAAGAGGGAGGGTAAGAGGGGGAGAGAGAGAGAGAGCGAGAGAGAGGAACGGAAGGGAGGATGTTGGCAAAGGTGGCAGATGGAAAAATCCTCCTGACGGCACCTGCAGGGCGCACGGAGCTTTACCCGTAGTCCTGCCACCGCGCTGTCTTAACTTTCTTTTTTTATTCCCTCCACTGGATAAGCACTTTTATAAGAGAGAGAGAGATGTTCAGTCACTCGATGAAAATATCTGTACAATTTTAAGATAAGATATAGGAGCACAAAATAAGGGTCAATGAAGACGAGATCTACTGGGGGGGGAAAGAGAGAAAGGGTGTGGAGAAAAGTAAATAGAAAGGAAGAAAGCGATAGCAATCCACAGTTTCCCCAGCAGGAGGGGCATATTTTGCTGATCTATAGCACTGTGTGTTTTTGGCTCTGAGAGCTGCAGCAAGCGTTGTGTGTGTGAAAGTGTTGATTGGCGTCAAGCCAGCTGAGTTACTGTATGTCTGTTTAGATCGCGCTCTCTCTCTCTCTCTCTCTCTCTGCACTTACTATTCTATTCATTCTTCTACATTTGGTTGACATACTGTTCACAGATAACTATATATACAGTATATACTGTACATACACACACCGTAAATATGGACAGATACCTCACTAATTATTCAACCAATAGTACAATTGACTAATAGACATAGTATATATATATATATATATATATATATATATTATATATATATATATATATATATATAGTCTATTAGTTTAATTATTCTATTGGTTATTCACTTAGTGAAGTATCTGTCTATCTCTCTATTCATCCATCCATCCATCCATCCATCTCCTGTGTTCTCTATGATCTTTCCCATTCCTGTGATCTCTCGCTCTCTCTCTCCTCGCTTCTCTCTCTCTTTCAGCTGTCCTATTAATTCCCCCACATTCTCACCCGCTGAATCCATGCTAACACATGCACTTATCTGCCATTAATAATGCCTTTTCCCCAATGGCATTTTGAGCTTATCGAGAACTGAGCCGACACCATTTCGCAGACTACATTTGCAAAGTGGTGAACGATATACGCAAGGTTAATTAATGCGGACGGCGACGCCTAATTCAACAGGCATTAATGCTGTTTGTGCTGGTGACAAATCAGAGAAAATTGATAATCTGGACTTTTCACCCTTTTGCCTCTTAGTGAATTATTAATGTGTTTTAATGCCACCTCCACCTCTCCGGGCTTCTTCACCAGCTCGCTATAATAAAGCTCCTGGTAACGCCCGCTGAACCTGTGTAAAACGCATCGCTGATGTGTCATCCCCTACCTCATTAGCGCCGAGATGAAGGAATCAACGCCGAAAAACCATGAGTCATGCACGATAGCAGCTATGGGGGTGCGCAGAGACACATTCATTATTATTTACTCTTCAGATTATTGGAATAATATAGCTGTGTGTCAGGGACAGAGAGAACGCTCCCTAATTCGAGTCAATAAGATCATTTTTTGTTGTGTGTGTGTGTGTGTGTGTATGAGTCACAAGGGAGATGGTCTCGTCTGTTACTGCAGGTGTCAATTGAATCATGCCAGACTCGGCTCATTTTGCAAGGAATACCAAACGCTATGAAGATCTTCATATGTATATACAGGTACGCTCGTCTTTGTCCTACGTTTTCACAGCCCTTATCCCTTTATAGAATTCCTCAAGAAGGAAGCCCCCACTCTCTTATGGAGCTCAGATAGACATCGTAATCTCATTTATGTACATCAAATAGGCCTTTATCTGCTGTTACTAATGGACTTTCCCAGTGGTGGTTTGATCAAGATTCTCCAGTTCATTTTGGGCTTACATTTCATGCTGACACTATCATGCATTAGGAGTCTTAATATTATATATTTTTTTTATATTTTGTGTTAGTTATTTTGTTTAAGGTTGCCCGGTACACTTCTCACGTGTTTCACCGGCAGTGCTGTTGTCCAGAAGAATTCTCAACAGCACATACAGTTAATTACAGTCACGTCTCTAATTAGGATTTTACACTGGAATCCACATGGTGAACTTCTTCTGAAATTGCACTTTTAAACCAGTGTATAAGGTATAATGTATTAAGTAAATATTTACAGTTATATCTCTCCTTACATTGTTACGCCGCTATCAAAAAAAAGCGTTATTTATTTAAAAGTTGTTTATTTAGACTTTACGCCTATTTAGCAAAAACAAGCATAAGTATAAATAACCAGTAGCATACTATACATTTTAACTAATATGAAAATGAATAAAATGAAATAAAAATTAAATAAGTTTAATACATAGTACTGTAAAGTGTATATATATACAGACACTATATATATATACAGTATATATATATATATATATATATATATATACACACATATATATATATACACACACACCTATATATGTACACACACACACACACATATATATATATATATATAGTTACGATGGTTTGACTTGCGATTTTTCTATCTTACGATGATGATAACAATGCGACAAAATTGTACAAAAATATTACGTTTCACTCAGCAAGGTATGCGATACGCTGAGACACTGCCGGGATATTTGCATCCATTCACTTCCATAACGTGCATCACGCACTGCTCGTAGGGCACCAAGTGCCAGAGAGTGCACCAAAGATGAAAAATCACCATAATCATAATGCTGACATATTTAAATGTCAAATATGAACTATAACAATAGATATAAACAATACAAAACTAACATATTTGCTTAAGAAAACAATGAATTATAGCCTGTGCGGCCCCATCTCCAATCGCTGTGGCGCGCCGCTCCCCCATCTGCCAGTCGTCTGGTTTCAATTTTACCTCAAACCCAAGTTTAACAGACAACTGTATTTGTTGTCTAAGCTTTATTGTTGCGTTGTTTCTGGAAATAAAGACAAAAGCACTGGCAATATTGCTTTTTTTTGTCTAGGGGTGGGGGTGAATGGGTGGAGGGGCACCACAAGGGTAGCACCGGCTCTGTACGAATCCTACGCCTTGTGAGATGCCTCAATAATGCCAACAAGAATAATATAGATATAAAGAAAGGTTAGAATTTTTGTTTGTATGAGAAAACTTTCATTACTGAATGACTTGTCGTATTTCTGTAATGGTGTTGTGCTATTAAAGACGTTTTGGTATGTTTATAGGGAGCCTTGGTGACCTTATTGAGTTTTTTAAAGGGCATTTGCTCAAGTTAAGTCGTTTTTCAACAACGTAAGGTGAGGTATTACTGTATTTAATAGCAATTAATATCAGTTTAATTTGCAATTTTGCAACTTGGTGTTGCAGATAATGGATTTATATATTCAATTTAACATTTTTACCATGGACGTTGGATTTTACATAGTGTAGAAAGTATATACTTACAGTATACAGTACTTAAGTGAAAGTGAGTGATTATTTGTCATTGTGAACACACCACAGCACAATACACAGTGCACCACAATGAAATGTGACCTCTGCATTTGACCCATCTGTGAAGGAGCAGTGGGCAGCTGACAAGGGCAGAGCCCGGGGAGTAGTGCGTGGGGATGGTACCTTGCTTATGGATTCGGACTGGATTCGAACCTGCCACCTTCTGATCATGGGGCAAACACCCTACTGTTACGCCACCATGCCAAAGTCATGGCCAAAGCCACCCCTCATTTCTTCATGTTTTGCTTAGTCAGGCTCTCACAAGATTTTACTGTAGTCTTGAGGAACAGTATGTCCATGTATGTTGCAATAAATCACTGTACTCATTGTTTCATTTTTCTAGCAAAACATAACGAAATGAAGGACGGCTAAAGGCACAGGACTGGGTGCATGTGTAAACTTGTATAAAATCACAAGAAACCTGCACATCCCTGCTATAATGGCAGTTAGAAGCTAGCCGACGTTAAGAGGAACTTTTAATCATCAGTACATTTGACAGCAAACTGACGAAGATTCTCATGTCTCTGAGACAGACCCGTGGGGCTTTAAGATGTTTAACAAGTTCTCAGTAAGATTCTAATTATGAAGCGCGGTTCTGAGAGACGTGACGCTACTGTGTTGAAACTGCGCTGACGGCTTGCAGGCGGGCGACAGGAACGTGTCGAGAAATATGTTGATTCAGACACTGTGAAGATTAAGAAACAAAATGGCTGCTATCAACCAGACACAGCAGGCTTGTTATCTGGGAAAATAAGACGGCGGAGGGGGGAACTAGCTCATTCGCTCACTCGCGCTGCTGACTGGCTCAGGATCCAGAGCACAGATGTGGACGTGTATTGAAAGATCAAGAAGAAAACGCTCAAGTCAATCGGAATGTGGCCATGTGGCTCCATCTCACGTGAAATTTGCAGTTTGACCACAAAACACAAACATGTGCAGTGTGCAATTTAACCAACTTTGTTACACGTTACACGACAAAACTAACCACAAATTCTTTAAATGCGGGATCTCACTGACGTTTCTATAGGTTAAGCCACAAGGCAAGGAATGTGAATCGCTTTTTCTGCGTCTTAGACCACAAAACACAACCATTAACCCTTTAAACGAGCGATTTCCTCAACTAAGTCTATGAAATACAACTACTATCCCTTTAAAGGAACGATTTCACCAACTTTTTTAATTACATTTTCAAAGATGGCTCGCTTGCTAGCTACTAAAACTGACTGATACTGGATATCAATGTTGGCTTATACTGTGGTCAATAGTAGAGGTCGAGCGATATTGGTTTTTCAGGGCCGATGGATACCCATTATTGCTTGTTAACCGATAACCGATATTTGGAACCAAAAAAAAACTATCATAATTCTGAATTTTACAAACACTAATCTCAGCTGAAACTCTCCTCTAGACTCTTCTACCTTCTCGTAGCTTCACGCTGCACTCGTTTGGGTGTCAGTAACAACAAGGCTTCCGTGTTGACTGGCATGTGACATTTAGCCAATCAGAGACTGATGTGAAGCAGCGAGTCGAGAGCAAACAGCACAGAGAAAAGGGACGGCAGCGAAGCCACGGTAGCACACCTTGTAATTATTTAATATCGGTGACGGTCAAAATTAAACACAGATACCGATAATCGGCGAAACGCCCCAAATATCAGCCCCAAATAATCGGCCTACCCTTAGTCAATAGAACCATCAAACCAGTAGTTTGTCAGGACTAACTCTACTACTGTAATTACTGCTGTTCATTTTAATTTCATTCCATTTTTTAAGAGCCATCACATTGTGTTTACTACTATGCAGAAGTGTAGTATGTGGTTTGGGACGCAGCCCCACTCTATTAAACCTGTTAGCTCTGCTTTCCAAAATGTGAGACACTGGCTTTTTGTAATTTGTGCAGCTCTAGTAGAAGGTGCTCGACTTGACAGTTAAAAGTTAATGAGGCTTGTGATGTCTTCTAAAAATAACTCCTTATATTCACAGTACGACCTAACAAACAAGAGACGGAAAATTACTCGGAGTGCATCACTGAACAGCTTTTTTCTCTGATAAATCAATAAAGTGGGGCGCTTCAGGGTTTTTGTAACATCAAAAGGAAAACGACTCAATACTGTGAATCTTCTTTTTGTGCATTGTCTGTTAAGTCATGAAAAGCAGAAAACATTTCTTTTTTCTATATATATTTTGAAGAAGAAAAAAAAAAGAGCCCAATCCGTGTCTTTTGGTTTATTCGTTTTATCAATTAAAACCAACATTTCTGTCCAATTTTCGTTTCCAAAACCAAAACGGAAAAAACCCCACGATTAACAAGCCTTTTTTAAGGTCCTCATTTTGCGTTTACATAAAAATGTAAAATTGCAATGTAAACTAAAAAGTAAAAGGAGAAATAAAAGGTGAATGAGGGTGAGAGAGAGAGAGACAGTCGACCACATCTTGGCAACAGACACAAACCTGTGATGGAAATAATTACGTAACTTCACAGATTTTAGTTGTCCCCTTTAGTTGTCTCCTTGTAATCCATTACAGGAGAGAGGTTGGGGGAGTGAGGACATGCTCGGGCAAACTCCCAGCATGCTCAGTGAACTCGACCCCGACACATTAAACAGCATTAAAGCCCCACCAGCGACCCTAAAAACACAAATGACAGAATCGAGGAAAAAAAAAAAAAAGTCTGTGTGGAACTAGGAGGCTGGAATGGTTTAATCACGGTCAGAGCGCGCTCCAGACCCCCGGCTACAGAGCCTTAAATTAGTGGAGAGAGACTCAAGTGATGGAAGACGGTCGAGGATAAGAAATCTGTTGATCGTTGATTCATTAAATTAAATCCCAAAACAACATTTTTTTATATTCACATGAAAATGTGAATAATGGCTGCAATTTCTCCCTTATTTGTTCACTGTGCATCATTTGAAATCACCTTTTAAAATGTATTTTTTATTCATCTTCTGATGATTTGGGCATATTAATGAATAATGAATTTAATGCAAATATCTGAAAAATAATAGGAAAAATACTGGACACACTCACGCTTGGTGGCACATGGTGGGCTGCAGACTACTGCTTAGTGTGTGGTGGTCCCTGGGACAGAACCAGTTTGAAGACCACTGATTTAAGTAGTATACACTCTTAGAAAAGATGCGTTAAAATCGGCACAAACCGTATCAAACACTTTTGACATTCACTGTAAGTGTTTTATACAACGGTAGAAATGAAGTAAACCTAATGAGTGAATGTTTTGCACAAACAGACACGCAGTAAAACGTAGATAAGAGTGCCCTTCAGCAGTGCTGTTCTTACTCAGGAACAAATCCGAAATAAGAACACACTGGTGAATGTCAGAATCTTGGTTAAAAACGGGTTTTAAGAACAAATTTCTTCTTAAGACCGGTCGGTGAATGGAGTTCAGTGTTATGGTTTGTGGTTTTGATTTAAAAGAGGAAACAACAAATGAGAGCCAGATTATAAGTCACTAGCAGGCGTTTATCTCAACGTCCGCGGCAAGGCTGTGGCTTTCAGATGCGACCCGGCATAAATCTTTAAGCTAATGGCCGGATCCTCCCTTTCCTTTCAGTCAGGCTCCAGTGGTCAGGCTCTGGTCTGGTCAAGTCTAATTGATGTTTGCTCGGACTGTCTTTCCCGCTTTTTCACTCCATGTGGCCCATAACGATCGCTTGGGAGGCCAAAAAATAAGGAAGCATCAGTCTGAAAAATCTAAATGGACTGAGTGTGGGGGGTTTTGGGGCTTTATTTTTCTTTCATTTTTTATTTGGGAAATATTTCGTTTTCTACAATTTGGTTTTGGAAACAAGTACTGAAAAATTGATTGGGTTTTGGTTTCATTTTTTAAAAATTGTAAAACAAAAAAACAACAGAAACAACAACAAACAAACTGAAGAACAAATGGTACATTTTTTAAAAATTGACCAAAATGAGAATCAGAAAAAGACTCCTTATTTGTTTTCCTCATTTCGGTTTTGGAAATGAATATTAAAAAAAGTTTTTATTTGAACATAAAATGGGAAATTTACTCTTAAACTTACTCTTTTCCTTCATTTTACTTTTTGGATTTTGTTTTTGGTTTTATATATATTTTTTAATTAAAAGAACAAATGATTCGCTGTTTAAAAAAAAAAAAATTCTAGTTCTGAATTTTTTTATTGGAGCTCAAAATAGGAAATTATTCCTTTTTCCATTTCAGTTTTGAAATAAAAAAAAAACCATTTTGGTTTTTGCTTTAATGAAAAAATGAGACAAAAGAAGGATTGATGTGGAACGAAAGAGGGGAAGGGAGGTAGATGAGAGCTGGGAAACGACAGCGGAACACGGCGGTTGATGGATGGTGTGCTAAATAGTTAATTAGACCATGCAGAGGAGGACCCTAAATTAGGTGCACGACTGGAGCCTTTGTCGGTACAATAAGTCAGCCTCGTCCCCCTCGTCCTTTATCTCCGTCTTTCCCTTTCTCAACCTCGCCTCTTCATTCACCCTTCGCTCTCAATCCGTCTCTCCATCCTCCCTCGATCTCCCCCGGCTCCCTCTCGTCTCTCCTTCTCTTTTTCTCCGAATAGTAATAGCGCCCAACCATTTGCG
The DNA here is from genome assembly GCA_032718565.1 of Distichodus sexfasciatus. Lineage (NCBI taxonomy): Eukaryota > Metazoa > Chordata > Actinopteri > Characiformes > Distichodontidae > Distichodus > Distichodus sexfasciatus. The sequence continues at coordinate 3,046,305 of JAVGVS010000044.1, forward strand.
CGTTTCTTGCAACGTCGCTTAGAGCAACAAGGGCTATTAAAATTTTAAAGTCTGAGCTCGGAAGCGTGACGCCGCAGCTCGGCTCTTCGCTAGACGTAGACAGACGTCGCTTTGCGTTTTGAGCTTCCCTTCGTCTGAACCCTTTCAACTCCCAACGTTCGCTTTGGTCGAACTGTGGGAAACTCTAAAGTTTGGCTTTGTTTCACGTCAAGCGAGGTCGTTAGTCTCCGGGCAAGTCAAACACTGCTGAAGTGGAACTCCAACCAAACTATTTCATCCAAGAAGACTTAATATTTTGAGCTGTAGGACGCAAAGCTGACGTTCAAAGTAATATGAAAATCCTTCTTTTTTACAAGCTGATGTGAAAAAGTAAAAGTAAGTGATTATTTGTCATCGTGAACACAGCACACAGTGCACCACAACGGAATGTGACCTCTGCATTTGACCCATCCGTGAAGGAGCAGTGGGCAGCTGACATGGGCAGCACCCGGAGAGCAGGTGCTTGGGGATGGTACCTTGCTCAGTGGTACCTTTACCAGTCCGGGATTCGAACCGCCGACCTTCCAGTCACGCCGGTGAACTTCCTATCAGTTACGCTACCAACTGCCGCTGTCAAATCACAATAAGTCTTCACGTTTCGGAGGTAGACAGTGTTTTGTTTTTCGGCCTGCATAAATTACTTTCAAATGTTTTGGCTTTTGACTCCATCATGGCCAAGGTGGACTCCATCCTCCGACTGCATCTCGCAGCTGCCAAAAGTGTGCCGTGGCGCAATGAGCACAAATCACCAAGTCTGATATGATATGATTTCAATTCAATGCCATTCAGGAGCCGACAATCGTTTTGGATCGTATCGTCTTGCATGTTACGATGCGATATAAGACATGATTAAATTAAAAACAATCACTGACTCCTGAATTCAAATCTTAAGATAGATGTTGTGATATTGGTAGACATTGAATCGTTGAATCAATATGAATATTGTATCATGACACTAGTGATTTACACTCCCATTGGCATCGCATTGGCGACTGTTACATCAGGCATGAGGAAGGTGATGCAGAGGAGAAAGACTACAGTTACCGTACAGAACCACGTGAGGATAAACAACTGTGACAGTCACGTACAATATCCCCTTATCAGAGTAATACTCATTGCACATCGATTGCCCAGGATTTTGTGTGAGGCCCAGACGACCGTATTTCTCAAATGGATGGCAAAAGAAATGCAGATAAGACACCTCAGGGCAGACACTATGAAAGCCGTGCACCTCAGACATCGATTTTATTTGCTCGGTATCCTTTTGACGGGGGTTTATCTGATCGTGTCGAAAAGAGAGAGTTGTGGGCAGACGCTGGGCCACAGTTGGAGCATTTAACATTATTGGGTAGGGCGAAGCAGTAAAGTCGACGTTCAACTTTATCGTCATAATTTTGTGACCTGAACAGACCCAACATTTACCCAACATTGGCGAGTAAGCGAAGACTCTACGTGGAGCTTTACTAATCTGTGCATTTACAAGTATTTTCCTGTCTTCTTGCGCCAATGATCATTGATAATGCATGTGTCTTTCCATACATACGTATAGAATCACTCGATCGGCCTTCCTGTTCCGGCCGTGGCGCCTGTGGCATTTATGAAGAATTCATGACGACACGCTCAGGGCCTTTCTGGCGATCAGAAACGTGATTTAACATGAAAACAGCAAGACCACGGACTGCATCCAGAGACAGTGATTGTAAAGAGAAATGACACCTGTAAAGGTTGTTAATGAAACTATTTTCCACTCATTTCCACTAGAGCCTAAGATTTTTTCAAACCAACAAAGATTCCAATAAAGGAAGAAATAAAAAATCCTGTCATGATATATCAGCAAATATTTGTAGTTTTTCCCGTAAACATAAAATCAGTAGATTTTGCCAACTTTGTGAGGTCTTTACCTAACACATCACATAGCACTGTAGTAGAATAGTAGACATTTTCATAAATAATTAAAAGGGATGCATCGATAAGACACCTCAATTTTTTTTTAAGATGTCAGCATCGGACCGGTGCTTAGATCTGCCGATATTTGATGACAATTATTGTAGGTCGGAAAGGTAGCGCTTGTGCCAGGCATGTGCTAAGTCAGAGATGGGATTTTATACGGTCTGCTCCTTCGGTCTTAAAATGTATGGTGTTATTTTGTGCCAAACACAGTGGAATGTTCGCGAGCAAAATCTCTCGTCACGCTGAATTCATTTTTACACTGCCTTCCTCATTTATCAGCATCGGCAAACATATGCAAGAAAAACATCGGATATCGGCATCGGCCAATAATTCCTATATCGTGCATCCCTAGTACTTAACAGAAAAACAATAATATAACAAAGTTATAAGTTAAGAGTAAAATGTATGAAAACTCAGAGAAGGAACCTGCAGGATTCCAGTGTTGCCCTCTAGGGGACAAACCAGGCAATTACAACACTCAACACAGTTGAAGTTTACACCTTAACCTACACTTTATATTCTAATACCCATAAGCCATTATTCCAGTTTTTAACAGTTGATAAATGACTATTTAAAAAAAGAGAAGAAACAGGCTTCAACTATGTTATATATGTGACCCTCCACGGCAAAACCAGTCGCTTGTCGCAACGGAGGTTTCCGAGAAAAACGACCATTTATGTTGCGTGGGGTAACATTTTGGATTTTTTGTTTTTAGTGTTTTGAAACAGTGGAAGGTCTATACTGTACTGTTGTGAATAAATTTCGCTGAAAAACTTACCCTTTCCATCCTAAAAACGTGACTTTCTTGAGGTGAGGAATTCAATTCCAGCAGAATGTTAAAAGTTTCTGTTTTGACCGCTCTACTTCAATATTTACGCTAAATCCACTGACTAGCGTGAAGATATTTCTCCGGAATCCATCTCCGTCTCCCGAGTTCAGTTAACCTAACGCAGGTAGGCTATCCGTGTGGCTGTGAATGCAGCGTAGGCTACTGTAAATACAAACATAGCCGCGACCGCACCAAGCGTCTGTGAGTGCTACGGCGATAGTCAACAAAGGCAGATTTCTCCTTTTCTCACTTGGCATGACAGGAGAAACCCGACTCGTTTGAATGTTGATATCTCAGTCATATGTCGTCCGATTCATTCAATATAGGTACCGTTTTGAAGGTTGATTTATGCCCTTTCATAACATCATAACTCAATTTTGAAAATTTGCGACAAGCGACACAAATGTTGTTATTGCCTAGTTTGTCCACTAGAGGGCAACAGTGCTACTTGATTCTAGACCTTTTCAGTTGATTATTATGTATCAAAACTTTGCTTTGTGTGATGTGTAAGGTGATATATTTGGTCATTAAGATGTTTAGTCTATGAGTGCTCAATATGAAGATTTCTCCTTTTATTCTATCCAGGTCAAACTGAGTGTAAATATGATCGAAGAGTTAAATCTCAAAAATATGTTATACTGTGTCATACTTATTCTAGTAGAGGAGCTGGTCACTTTTTGGTGAGCTGTGGGGAGTCTTGGCAGATAAAATGCTCCCATTATATAGCATTGACCAAACCGATGACCAAAATGAGATTATTATTATTCTTGTGTGTGCGCTTTTTATTCAGAAACGTCCTGTTAGCCCCGGCTGGTGTTGAGCAGTCAATGTGAAATGGCCTGATAGCACTTTGGCGTTTCAGACTGTCACTGGCAGGCCTGGAAATAAAGTGATGTGTCACATTAGGAAGGTCTGGAATGAACTGCATATTATTGGGAATATTATTTTGCCTCGTCTCAAAGACATCAGCGCATGAAGAATGATGGCTGTAACGTTTACCAACGAGCTGAACGAGGCCGAGTCGCTGCATTATATCTCCTCCTATACTGTACACACACATATCAGCTTTCGGGCAGGGGCGGCCGTGTGTGTGTGTGTGCACGCGGTTGTGTAAATGGACACATTAAAGTGAGATTGGAGATGCAAAGAGCAGCTATAGAGCAGCAGCGATGACGAGAGATGAGCTGCTGAAGCTTTTCCTCAACTATTCAGCCTAAAGATTTCATCAGACCAACTGGATAAATAGTTTATACTACTGACAGAGAGAGACAGGGGGGAGAGAGAGAGAGAGAGAGAGAGGGGAAGGGAGAGGGAGATACCAAAGAGAGAGCAATAGGAAGAAAGGGAGACAGGAATGGGAACAGAGGAAGAAAGAAAGAGGAGAAAGGATGATGGGAAGGAAAAATAAGAAAGAAAGAAAGAAAGAAAGAAAGAAAGAAAGAAAGAAAAGGACAATGGAAAAGAAAGAAAGGGGAAAAGAATGATGGGAAAGAAAAAAGAAAGAAAGAGCGGAAAAGGAAGAAAATGGGAAAAAAAAGATAGGGAGAGACAGCGAGAGAGGCACAGGAAGGATGAGAAAGAAAGGGAGACAGAAAAACTGAAGAGAGAGAGAGACAGAGAGAGAGAGAGAGAACAGGAAAGGAAAATGGAGAAATAGAGGAGAAGAGAAAAAGGAAATGGAGAGAGTGAGAGGAACAGGAAGATGGAAAGAGGAAGACGAGAGAGGGAGGGTGTGAAAAGGAGAGAGAGAGAAAGAGATGATTAGATGAAAGGAGCTAAATGACAGTGCACATTACACTCAGGAAGTGACATGAAATGAGTCTAAACTGTGGGTTCCATGTTTTACTCCTCCAGCCTCCTCCTGTACACACACACACACACACACACACACACAGAGCGAGCACAGAGGCAAGAGCCTCATAATTAGTGTGTAGGAAAACATCACAGAGTCTCTCAGTAATTAGATGATGATATTTACATCTGCAGCAGGAGAGAGAGAGAGAGAGAGATGATGCTCAACTTTTCACACAGCGCCAGCAGCATCAGAGCAGACGAGTGAGTCCAGCACTCATCCCTCTATCATATCTTACCCTAGAACACAGCACAACACAGAAGAGGAGAGAAATGTGAGGTGGTGGGAGGAGAAGAGTGGAAGAGAATGAGAGCAAGTGAGGAGAAAAGAGGAATGGAAAAGAGTTGAGAGGAAGAAAGATGAGAGAAACAGAGAGGAGAAGAAAGCAGAAAAGCAGAGGAGAGGAGAGGCAGAGTAAAGGAGAGGAGGATAGAAGAGAAAGAGAGGAGGAAAGGAAAAAAGTAGTGGAGAGGAAGAGGACGAAAGAGGAGAGGAAGAGATAAGAAGATTCATAAGAAAAGAAAGAAGAAGAGAGAAAAATAAGATGGGAAGAAAGGGACTGCAAAGAAAATGAGAGGACAAGAAAGAAGAAGACAAAAGAGGGGGGGGGGAAATCATACCATATGAGAAAGAAGTGAGTAGGAGAAAAAGAAGAAGGACCAACCCTCATCTCTCCAGAAGAAAAGAAAGAAAGGGAAAAGGAGGATGGGAGGGAAAGAAAGGGGGGAAAGTGAAAGAAAGAAAGAGGGGGGGGAGGATGAAGGGACAGAAAGAGGGGGGGAAAGGATGAAGGGACAGAAAGAGGGGGGGAAAGGATGAAGGGACAGAAAGAGGGGGGGAAAGGATGATGGAAAAGAAAGAAAGGGAGAGAACAAAAGGAAGATGGGAGCGAGAGGGGAGAGGAGAGGAAAAAGGGAAAGTTAGGAACTGAGAAAAGAGGGCAAAGTGGAGAAAAAAGGAGGAGGAAAAGAGCGAGGAGCAGAGAAGGAAAACAGGAGACTAGAAGAAAGAAGACAGAGAGAAGAAAGGAAGCTGGGAGAAGAGGAGAGAAGAGGAGAGAAAGATCACAGAGGAGGAGGAAGATACGGGAGATTACTGAGAGTGAAGAACATTCATGTCACCGCGGACCCAACCTTTGGTTTCCGTGTGTGTGTGTGTGTGTGTGTGTGCGTGTGTGTGTGTGCGTGCGTGCATGGTTGGATTATGTAGGTGGAGATTACATTGTAAAGTTATCACAACACACCAAATTAAACGTGACCACACACTGCCTGCCTGGATATCCGTTATAATGAAATCTGTAATCTCCCTGCTCTCTATGAGAGAGGAGAGTGTGTGTGTGTGTGTGTGTGTGTGTGTGTGTGTGTGTGTGTGTGTGAGGACAGAAGGGGTCAGACATTCTAGAATACAGATAAGCCCCAGAAAGCCCAGCCCTGGTGCGGTGTTATGGATTTTTCCGATGCTTCTATGACACACTTATTCGTAGCCTGGAAGGAAGGGGAAAGAGGTTCTCTCTCAGCGCAGAACAAAGCCCCAATTTCCCGTCTCATCAGCCGAGCCGATCCCCAGCCGGCGTCATGACCCTGCTGACCCAAACCACCCCGGCACTCGCAGGATTACACCAATTACCCTCCCGTGCCGAACGCGTTGGCTGAGATTAAAGACTACGAGAGGCTGTGTGTCAAATCAGGAATTAGCTGCATTAGCTGTGTGAATCCAGAGCTTCGTGATTGGGTTCACGCCTTGTTTTTTGAACCAACGATAACTCAGTTTACTTTCTGTTTTCATTGTTTAATTAAGGTCGTGACCACTGATGAGAAAAACGGCGTTAAAAATAAACGTCATCCGTACAATGCGCTTACCGTTACTGAGAACAAACTGTGGTGTGTTACAATATGTTAGTTGCTAACAGACACTGTTAGTTGCTAACGTATTATGTTAGATGCTACTTCACACTATATAGCTGCTAAAGTACACTGTGTAGTTGCTAACGTACACTATGTAGTTGCTAACGTACACTATGTTAGTTGCTAATGTACACTATGTTAGTTGCTAACAAACACTATGTAGTTGCTAACGTACACTATGTTAGTTGCTAACGTACACTGTGTAGTTGCTAACGTACACTATGTTAGTTGATATGTACACTATGTAGTTGCTAATGTACGCTATGTAGTTGCTAACGTATTATGTTAGATGCTACTTTACACTATGTAGTTGCTAATGTACACTATGTAGTTGCTAATGTACACTATGTAGTTGCTAATGTACACTATGTTAGTTGCTAAAGTACGCTATGTTAGTTGCTAAAGTACAGTATGTAGTTGCTAACGTACACTAAATTAGTTGCTAATGTACACTGTTAGTTGCTAACATATTATGTTAGATGCTACTTTACACTATGTAGTTGCTAACGTACACTACGTTAGCTGCTAAAGTACACTATGTTAGTTGCTAATGTATACTATGTTAGCTGCTAAAGTACACTATGTTAGTTGCTAATGTACACTACGTTAGCTGCTAACATACACTATGTTAGTTGCTAATGTACACTATGTTAGTTGCTAACGTGCATTACATAGTTGCTAACATACACTATGTTAGTTGCTAATGTACACTATGTTAGTTGCTAACAAACTATGTAGTTGCTAACATACACTGTTAATTGATATGTACACTATGTAGTTGCTAACTTACTATGTAGTTACTAACGTACACTGTTACTTGCTAACGTACACTGTTACTTGCTCACGTACACTATGTTACTTGCTAACGTACACTATGTTACTTGCTAACGTAGTAATGTAGGCTCTCTCAGCTACAGGAGTTGTAAAGTTTTTATTTCTTTTCTTTGGTGGGGGAGAGGATGATGACTCGCTACGGAAGAGTAAAATTTCACGGTAAGCCAACAAAGGCGGAGTTGGGCGGGTGTACACATACAGACACACACAAGCACAGTTGCACACACAACTGACCAAGAGACACAGGCAGCAATGGCGAGCTCAGAGAATTCAAAGTTTTTAAACTGGAAGTACAGACTTTACTGCTCCCGTTACCAAAATAACAAGCAAGAATGTATATGTGAAATATACATTTTGCCCAGGAAGAAAGTGTTTTTCCACGTCGGTTTAAACTATGCTAATCTCATGAAGCTCCTATCATCACACGCTTCCATCCAAATTCTTTGACATATTTGAACATTTTTTAAAAGTGTAACGCAATAGTTGTTTTCCCTGGTACCTAGGTACTTTTATAATGCTGAAACTCAGTCAGTAACTTTTTGGAAGAAGTGACTAGTAGCTGTAATTGCTCTTTTTCAGCAACATGCCCAACATAGGTCGTTGGTCAGCAATTACTCCAATCAGCCAAAAAATATCACTTATCGTCGCTATCAACACTCCAATTTATCAGTCGGCCTCTAGAGTAGCGTAAACTTAGCCAGAAAGCGCTACAGAGCATCCAACCAGGCAAAATCTTTCACCTTCTAGCTTTCTAGGGACATTCCACGAGTGAGTTAAGGGCTTTGCTGAGAGAGGTTCTGGCGAAATCCAGACTCGAACCCGTGACCTCCAAAGCTCCTCTCGGTTCCGCAGAGCCGTATTCCAGCACCAGGCCTCCACCAATTATTTCCGCCAGGCTGCCGTGCCGAGGTGCAGACGTGCCCAAGTTGAAGGCTTCGCAATATCTCTGGTGCGCAGAGGAGCTTTCTACAAAACGGATCCAACGCGAGGTCTGTCTCTGAGGATAAACCGTCAGGATCCCTCCAGGATAGGCCTGGCACGGCCGATACTGGCAACAACGCTGGCGTGTCACTCACACCGCCACCGAAACGTGGTCCCTGTGTGTGTCACCGACTTGTAAAAAAAAAAAAAGAAAAGAAAAAACTGTTTTGAAAAGGCCTGGGCCATGGCAGCCAATCAAAGAAATCCCATTTCTCTCTGGAACACGGTCTCAAACGGTTGAGATTTGCAAAAGGAACCAAGGAATGAATATTTGAACGTTTCCAAGCACACTGAAGTGACAGGTCATGGCACTCGCTCTTGCTCTCTCTCTCTTCCTTTCTTTTTTTTCCTCTCTCAGTTTTCTCCATCTCTGGCTTTAAGAAGAGTTTGAGTCTGTTGGACTTTTAACAGCCATGACATGACTGAGCTGCTATGAAACAGCAGGCAAAGAAGTCCATCTAACACACACACACACACACACAGTTTTTTAAACACACACAGACAACACTCAACCCACACTTGCCAATTATCATAAGTTGTGTGTGTGTGTGTGTGAGAAAGAGAGACGGACAGCCTTGGTTTGGCAGCAGTAATGGGAAATAGATTCGGCAGGAACATAAGGATGAAAGAAAAGTGTATCTCAAGTGAGAAAAGGAAGTGGGAAAACGAGAGGAAAAAGTAATAATGTATATGCAAACAGGAACACCCACTGCTCTGCGTCTGCGAGTCTCTCTGACTCATCACTGGGTTTTTCTTTTTCGGCTTCCCCATCCTCCGTCTCGCTTTCTTTTCCGCTTTTTTTTCATCTCTGCGCTGGCTGTGAAGACGCAGGACATCACACCCTCACCAGAGAAGCCGCATCACATTTCCACAAGCTAACACGCAGGAGATTCTCTTTTTCCACAGGACATTTACTTTCCGTCACTTTCACACTTAATTTATAGCTTACCAGGCACTGGCCACTTTATTAGGAACCCAGACCTAGAAATGTGTCATTATCTATCTATCCGTCCATTTAGCCCTCTGCCCATCCAGCCCTCTGCCCATCCAACTACCCATCCATTTAATTATATATCAATACATTCATCTGTCTTTCTGTCCATCCATCCAATACCACCCAGCCACCCACCTATTCATCTGCTTACCTACCTAGTTACCTGTCCATCCATCTATCCATCCTCTTAACTACCTAACTACCTATCTATTCATCCATCTACTTACCTAACTACCTATCTATCCATCCTCTTACCTACCTAACTACCTATCTATTTATCCATCTACTTACCTAAATACCTATCTATTTATCCATCTACTTACCTAAATACCTATCTATTCCTCTATCTATCTACCTAACTGCCTTTCTATCCATCCATCTATCGATCCTCTTACCTACCTAACTACCTATCTATTCATCCATTTATCCATCTACTTACCTAACTACCTATCTATCCATCCTCTTACCTACCTACCTATCTATTCATCCATCTATCCATCCTCTTACCTACCTAACTGCCTATCTGTTCATCCATCTATCCATCTACTTACCTAACTACCTATCTATCCATCCATCTATCCATCCTCTTACCTACCTAACTACATATCTATTCCTCCATCTATCCATCTACTTACCTAACTACCTATCTATCCATCCATCTGTCTATCCATCCTCTCCTAACTACCTATCTATCCATCCATCTGTCTATCCATCCTCTCCTAACTACCTATCTATCCATGTACTTACCTAACTACCTATCTATCTATCCATCTATCCATCCATCCATCTATCTATCTATCTATCTATCTATCTATCTATCTATCTATCTATCTATCTATCTATCTATCTATCTATCTAACTACCTGTCTATCCATCCACCTATCCATCTACTTACCTAACTACCTATCTATCCTATATATCCACTTACCTACCTAACTACCTATCCATCCATCCATCCATCCTGTCTGTCTATCTCTTCGTCCATCCATCCATCTATCTATATGAGAGAAAAACGTGTGTTTGTTTAGTGCAGCCCTAACTTTAATGCTCTTCTACCCAGTAAACAGCTACAACACTGAGGTTTCTAATAAAGTGGCCGGTTAACATGACATTCTTAAAACCTGGTCCATTCACCAAGCCCATTTTTAATGAAATCTCCCAACACATTCACATTACAACTGCTAACAAAATCTCCAGCTCATAATCAAACATCACTTTCCAAAGGTTCTTTAACCCGCTCTCGTAATGTGACCTTTCCGTCGCTTCCGTCTCAAATTTGCTCTGCAAATGATGGGATTACGCGAGAATAATAAACAGAGACAGGGGTCAATACCGCCCACGCGTTCTAGACGTGGCATTTCGGAGCCGTAGCAGACTTTACGCTGGTTAGCTCCGTCTGGCTCGTTCAGCGCGGCTCCGGATCGTTGATCTCAGCCCCAAAATGTGGACGTGTTTGTTATGGCCTTGGCTTCGAGGTGAGAAAACAGAGCCACCGGTATGGAATTTACAGCGATGGAGTGCTTCTGATGTAAGCCAGTCATTTTCTCCTAACAAATCAAATATCCGCAGGGACACCCGTCCGTCACAAATGGTGCAAAGTGCTTCTCAGCTCCATTTGGCTTTTCTCCATTCCACAGTCAAACTGCACCGAATCCACAAATCACCGCAGGGCCAAATGATCTGTGCGTGTAACAATACATCAGTCACATTGACACATCGATTCAGTGATCCAAAACAATAACCTTGATCAGACATTTATAATCTTTTGGTCCATAAGCAAGTATCATAGGTCGTCATCACCCACAAAAAAAAAATCCATTCATTTTTCATCGACTTCTTAATGTCAAAACAACCCACTCTATCTGCTTCCTCAATTAGGAACATTAACAAGTGCTTTACTTTTTATTATTTAAATGGTTCTGATGTGCAGTAAAAGAGTCTTTTGAGTTCTTTTGGCTAAAGAGTTCTTTTGACTAAAGATTGGTGTTCATTTTAAAAAACAATCCAAGGCTTGGGAATTGACTCCACACAGTTGTTTAACATCTTTCCCTCTTATGTCACTAAATAATCTTGCAATTTACCATTAATGCTCAAATGAATTTCATTTTCAAAAGCGCGATCTACATGACGTGAAGACCTAATTTTAACGTTTGACTTCAGTGTCCTTTACAATGAATCATGAATTTAACATGGATGAAGTGTTACTGAATCACTGCCAGGCTGAAGATGAAGATGTGTCACTCTCAAACGCTGCTTACTGGTTGCATATATATGAACATGTCATTTATTGTAATCTGTCTCTTGTCCTTCGTCAATCAATACAGTAGTTTGCTTTAGACCAGTTTCCTTGTTTTTTTATTTTATTTGGGACTGAGAACTGAAAACCATTTTCTGGCAATGACTCTGACGATTTCTAACTGCTGGATTGAAAAAAAGATTCAGTTTCAAAATATTCATGACAACCTCTTTACTGACAGTTTTCACCAGCAAAAATACTTATGTTTTTAAATCTTTAATAAGCCACTAGTACTAATATTCTAAGAGAGGTTCATCCGAGTGATTATTACATTGAAGAGGTCCTTCTTTTTTATATACAGAGTGTGTATTATCCACACACTTGACAGAGTAGCTGATGGCCAGGACAATGCCGGTCAATAGTCCAGAAGGTGACTGACAATGATGAGACATCTGCATAATTAAACAGGATCGTGTTTATGCTCCGACTCTAACACATTTGTATTACAAAAGAACGTTGCCACACTCCTAATTTGAGCCCATGCACTTGCTCTCATACTGTCATGGACACTGTTACCATCACTCAGACTGAGCAGTAGTCTGCAGCTGTCCACTGTGGGTCTGTCGGTGTGTGTGTGTATTATTTACTTTTAAGATATTTACATAAAATTCATTATTCATAAAGATGCCCAAACCATCTGGAACTGTTTTGAAACATAAATAAAATGAAATAAAATAATTTAAAAAAGTGATTTCAGTAGTGAAAATGGATCACACGTCAGAGGACCACCTCCAATGCCGGCGCCGACTGAAAAACCCTGATGTAGTTGATTATGGTCTGCCACTGCATCAATGCAGAATCGTTCACGTCTGCATCGATTATGTGATAAAATTTAACATCCTTAGTAAAGAGTAGGTATATTATACCATCCAAGATAACTTTCAAAAATACATTGATTTCTTCCAGTGTCGTGCTTGTTACAAAAAAGGTAATGTTACTACAGTCAATTACTTCAGTTTAAGTTATACACTACCATCACTTTTCACTATTACAGTACCAGTGGCGACTGCTCTAAGACTACAAGGGAGGCTCCGCTTCCTCTACGTCAGAAAAGAAATGCTCATATATGCACTGTCGTATTTATATTGGTTTTAATAAAAGTGCGCAAGAACGCGTTCAACTTCATGATGAGCTCGTTCTGAATCAGCTATTTATTGTAGATTGTTTGACACGATTTTCTTGTCATACATTTCCGTGCAGCACAGTGCATTAAACCCTCCTGAAGCGCAGCTTCACTGGACCTCTAGGTCCCGGCACAGAGGAGCTTTTTTCACTGCAGAAAAGCTGGACAGTGATTGGATAAATGTACCAAAATCATCACTTCCAGGGAAGCTCAGCTTCTCTGGGAGTGAATGGAGCAGTGGGCGGGCTAGGACGCTGGGCTGCTGCATGATAACTGGAGGAGCTGTCTAAAGGGTGGAACCCCTTTTTTGTTGACAGCATGTTTTAAGTATACACCGGCACTACAGAGATTCGAGTTCAAAAGGAACGGAGGGCAGAATTTACGTACTTAATGAATTTCATGACGAAGGCCTAATATGAGCTTCCCCTGTTTGAAGACTAGCAGCCGCCACTGAACAGTACTATATTGCTACCAATAGTAATGTGTCACTGTTGTGCTGCATCAGTTGTCATATTAACATTTACTCACACTCTGATGCAACTGATAAGTCAAACCCTAATACAATCAGTTTAAACACTGGCTAAAGTTTGGTTAATAGCACCATACTGTTTCTCCACCTGTTTAACAACAGTTTTCTACAAGCTCTCCCGGTTCCCAGGCCATCTACAAGGTTTATGAAGCACTGCTAAAACACTACACGTCATTTACCACAACATCAATAGTCAAACTGTCCACCCTGGATTGTGAGACATGACCACAACCTATCACTACTGTAATAAAAAGTTATGTCAACGATTTCTTGTCCAGATTGTCAGCACCTGAATCAAGAGCCTTCCTTTGGACAGGTTTTAGTTTCCAGTATTGCTAGGATGTGACCTCTCAAGACACTTCTTTAAATTCCACCTACTGTTGGCCGAGTTCCGTATGTTTTCTTTTACTTACATTTCACAATGTTTTTTCCTTCGTAATTAGTGTAAAGAATTCAGTGTACACAGATCGTTCAAATGAAGTTCAACTTTCCATTTGTAATTAATTGGTAATGACTAATTTCTAGAGCGAACCAAAGAGGAAAGAAACTCACATCATGTTGGATGATGTCTCCACAGAGTAGACGTAAAATGCTTAGATATCGTAATGTCTTAAAATAAATTATATAATGACTAGTACAAAACGAAACTCCAGACATCGGTTGCTCAAGACAAATAAACTTGAATGCCTTACAAAAGCCCGAGGACAAATATTTGAGGAGAATGACTTTTTCTGTGTGAATAGACCAACTTCACCACACAAACCAGCTTTCAGGAAAAAAAAACAAAAATCTATTACTCTTCCACATCCAGCACTGACCAAAAAAACACCAAACAATTTGTTGTGGAACAGAACATCAACACCACAATTAAGGGAAAGATAATAGCAGAGAGTTCAATCAGAGCTAATTGTTCTAATTGCCATTTTTAACACTTGAGTCTCGCTAGAATACACTATGTTCCTCCAATACTCTCAAATAATGCTTTACCAGCGTTCACAAATGTTAGCGTTTGGCAGAAATATTGCATTGCGAATCCCATAGGTGGTTTTGGTAGAAATTAGCATAGTTGCTAATTACCATTACCACAAAGCAAAAAAATGAGCACGGTCTCACAATATTTTCATATCTCCCAACAGCACATTGCGGATAGAATTGCAGAATGAGGCCGGGTGACAAATCATCTTGTTGTCCCATTAGCAGTGGAATACTAGTACAATTAGACGCAGTAGCACCGAGGCGGCGAGAAGAGAAGGGGGGGGGAGTCAGTATCACCCGGGCAGAAAGACGACTCCTCATAAAGCCCAAAACCACCCGAAGTGTGATATCTGAGCCTGGCACTTTATTATCCCGGCTTACAAAGGATGCATCTAGCCACATTAATCAGAGAGGCTGCATGGTGTCGGGTGCACTGGAGGAAGGGAGGGGGGGAAACATGGGGCGTCACTCACTGTTTTGTTACATTTTTTCTTACATTTGATCTTAAGAAATCAAATATATTATATATAATACTAGTGTAGAACTGAAGAAAGCCCAATAAGCTAATGTTTGTGCAATAATGCATGCACTAAAATTTGCGTAAAAGTGCTCTTCAGCAGTTGTAGATTCTGATCGTGCCTAAGCACAAACCCTAAATAAGAAAATACTGGTGAATATCAGAATCTTTACATTCCTTCTTAAGAATGGTTCGTGAATGAGGCTCATTATCCTGCAAGTTTTGTCCAAAATTTAGAGTGTCATATTTTTAATAGGTAGAAAACATATAAGGTAGGTTTTCTTCCATCCCAATTCACAAAAAGGGGGCGTGACAAAGGTGTTGCCAGATTTTACCGGGGCTTCAGCCCAGAGTCTAGCCCGGGTTGCCAAAATAATTGTACAATTGTTTAGCTCATTTATTTCATTAGCGAGCATGAATCCGGAAATTAAATAATAATTTAGGCAGTCTACTATAGTCTGTCATTTACTATGACACCTCTTATATACTGTATACGAACTGAAAAAAAATCCCGGCTCCTCTTTGAATTTACATCCAGTCCAGGCTAAGCCCAGGGTGTCCTTAAAGGCTGGAAACGCCCCTGGGGAGTGCTGCAGTGGAAAACTTTACAGCTTATCTTAGAAACAAAAAATTAGGTTTGACACTAATTAATACTCTGAAAAACCTTATTCAAAAGGCAATTTTTCAAAAGGCAATCTTTCAACAGTAAATATGTGACATTCTTGTAGGGCTGGATCATTAATATAGAATTTATCAAAACCAACATTCATAACCTCTAATCGACATAATTTTACCCCTATTTATTATTCTGATTAGTTTTGAAATTCTGTGAATATATTTTAAATTCTATTTCTACTATCTCCAGTGTGTTCGTACACTGTCCCCTTAAAACCATACTAGTGTGTGACTCTACGTGACTCTACCTCATCCAATCTGCCACTACACCAGTGTTCATTAGAACAAAAATCCCAGCTACAAAAAAATATTACCCCCAAAACCCAATTAACAGCTCATTAACTGTAAATGAGGCAAGGTGTTGAGTTAATTGCGATATTGATTTGAGGTCAGATCGCCCGGCCCTATTTTCAATGAATGCAATTCAATGAATTGTTTACGTGTGTAAAGCTAAATGATTTAAGGCAGTGGGTTTCCTCAAACAGTTTGAGTTGATTTAAGTCATTAGGTTTTTACGGAGCGACCAGTGGTCAGAGGTGAGCAGCATTGCTCTCTCCCGAGTCCTCATTAAGCGAAGTTAGAGACGCTGGTCGATCGTCCTCGAAGACTCAGCTCCCCTTTCTTGGGACACTTTGCACACAACTGGGACCTTGTCCGTGCTCATATTCAGGTTAAAAATATGCTGAACACAGCTGCTCATCACACACTGGCCAGCTAATGGGCACAAGTGTGAGTTTTGGGAGGGAAAAAAGCGAGGTGGGTAAAAGTGAATCAGGACATGCAGTACAACATGGCAAAAAACACATGGCAAACCCACGACCACACAGGTTTAATTAAATAAATGCAGACGGTAAAAAAGGATTTGATCAATAATTCATGTTAACAAAAACATATATAAGAATTTTATGTTTAAAGAACGAATGTGTGAGTACAGCACACAGGAAATTTATGTATTGAAATTTGGAAAGCTGAAATAGCAATATATTGTGGTTCTTTCCTGTAATACACAACAAATAAATGAGATATAACACTCATGAAGAATGTGAAGTGAAACACCAAATGGGGAATTTCTTACAGAGAGCAAAACAAAGCTGAAACTAGACTTAAAATAATGAGTTGAAAAAAATAATATACAATTTGGCTTCACAGCAATTAAACTTAGTTTTGAAGTTGAACCAGATGGATTTTTTTTTTTTTTTTACAGTTCACTGTAAAAAATGACGATCAAGTAGTCACGTTCACCTACTCCTTTCATTTACTTAAACTTGAAACAACAATTCAGTTTTCACTATTACAACTTGGACAGAAATGAGAATGATAAATCGTAAGTTGTAACCAAGAGTTAATGTGTTAATACGGCATAGTAATATTAAAGGTTTCCCCTCACTGGGGGTTTAACGTTTGGGAGATGCTGGTGGTGCACTTGTCTAACTGGCAATAACAAAGTGTTGGTGGGTGGAAGACTGATGGTTAGAGACCAGACTAAGCCTAAAGATTGGAGCTGGAAAGGTTGGGCCCCGGGGAGACCCTTAGCTCAGAGTCGCTCCATTGAAACTGGCTCTCTCATTAGGAAATCGGAGTCGCCCTGGACAAGTGTGACAAATAACAAATGTAAGAGCCAAAATGATCGATTTTCATTGAAAAAGTAATGGATATGTTTCTGCCATATGTAAAATTTCATTGATATAACTGCTTTTATTCAGTCAGTGTTGGGGAAACTACTTTTAAGTGACAGCTTTTAAAGCTACAAGCTACTTATAATTAATAATTAAGTACAAGCTAATGTTTTAATATAGTAGTTAGCTGCACTACAAGCTACAAAGCTAACTATTTTGAAGCTTTTTCATACAATAGTACTGAGTTTTAGTGCTATAGGATATTCTTAAAGCAGATTTGTTGAAATACTGAAATGTGTAAGTTCTGTTCATTTTGCTTTTCAGAATCATAAATTTTTACAAATATTGGCTCTGGATTCTTGCTTCTATCTTGGACAAGATGGACTCCGTCCTCTGACTCCATCTTACATCTTAACAATCGCGGGCTGTAATGCGATAGCCTATCAGATGCTAGTTCCCACCCAGTTCAACACCAAGGCAGAAATTCAAAGCGTAACGCTTTGCAACACATCACTAATTGTAAAATAAGTCGGTTTCTGGAAAAGCTACAGCATTTTAAAACTAGGTTTGCTACTGATAAGCTACCTGAAAATAATAGTTTAATTGAGTTGTGTTGCTAATTACAGTATAACCTTTCCATTTCCCTAATGTGATAATGTATCACAGGAATAGTGTTTTCTGACCATTATGACAATATGATTACTAGTGATGACTATGATTTTGACATTGTAAACGTAGCCCACTAAACTATAATAGAATTTTGTGGTATTACTGTGTTTTTGGAACAAATAACAAAGTTGAATTTGAGTCACACTTCGCAAACTTGACGCCATGCAACGAAGGCCAGTTTTAATTAGCTTGGTCATAAAACTATATATGAAATACATAAATAAAAGGAGACAATTGTCTGCATAAGAGTAAAACAATGTCTGACTAACAGTAGTGTAACAAAACCCTTATCTCCAGTGGCCTAAAAACTAACTTCACACAAAAAGGCGTAGAACTTATGTTGTCAGAGGGGGAGTGAAAGTGAGTGATTATTTGTCATTGTGAACACACCACAGCACAGCACACAGTGCACCACAACCAAATGTGACCTCTGCATTTGACGCATCAGTGAAGCAGCAGTGGGCAGCTAACATGGGCAGCACCCGGGGAGCAGTGCTTGGGGACGGTACCTTGCTCATGAGTACCTCAGTGTTAACTAGGAGCTGAACCGGTGACCTGCCGTTCATGCGGTGACTGTCCTAACCGTTACACTACCAACTGCCCTGTGAGAGTATATTATAACTAAATAGACTTCACCCAAAGCTTAATTGTTCATAACTTTTGAGGCCACACTGGGTTTAGATGCAGTCATGTTCCTCAGTAATGTTCCTGCAGCTTTATTCTGCCCCTTCATGTCGTTCTGCTCTTCCCTGCACTTGTTGTTATCCTCCTTTATCCTCACCTTAAGCTCTCTTTGCCCCACTTCATTCCCGTCCTCTCCTCTGACCTGATGGATCTCTTTGTTTGGTTAAGACGATCCGTCAGATCACAGCCGAATCTCGTCTTCACTGTAGGAAAAAAAGCCTCAGAGTAAGGCAAACCTTCATAAGCGTAGAGAACTGGACAGGCAGGGTTCCCCTTTTTAAAATATTCCTAAACGTGCAACATTAGTCAAGGTACGCTGAACTTTTATTAAGTTAACCAATCAAGTGAAAAGATCCAAACGAACTGGGTTAATTTGAATTATCTCAAGAAACAAAGCTGGAAATACGCTAATTAATCTGCCAGTAGATCAAGGAGAAAGCTAGGCATTGGTTGAGTAATCTTGTAGCGACTTGGGAAAATATGTGTATAAAATCTCCCAGTGATGAACAATGGCTTTTATCTAATTAGAGTGATCTTTAAGTACAGCAAATTCCATCGTCGTGTTTTTTAAAATCATTTACCCAACCTCTTAACGCAAAGAACAGAAAGAGGACATCTCCATTATTTAATATGATCCTCTGTTTAAACTGAACATCACAACATTGAACTAAACAAAATGTTCTGTCACTGCACATACCGTAATGCACAACAAGACGTGGTATTCAAAGGCCCTGAAGTATATATTTCGAAGCTTTAGGGAAGCAATAATAAATCACAGACGGACTGCAATGCCCACTCTTAATATTTGTCCTTGAAGTGTAAACTGTCGAAGTTGCACATGCATCATTTATGTGAAATGTTAAACATTAATATGTTCTTTCAAATCTGTTCTTAACTATATTCAGGGCTACAAAAATTCCATATATATATATATCTATATGTATACGCTCCAGCATCCTCTCCTGCACCTTTAGCTCCCTCGTTATATTTGCTCTTGATCTCCCAACTCATGTATCAGGATAAGGAAGAGGCAGGTTATACCTCCATCTTCTGGTCCACTGCCTCACACCTGCCCTGTGCTCCAAACACATCCATCTGTGTTTATCTGCTCAGCTCATGTCTGCTGGACAAAAATAAGGGACATCAGCTGGTACACCACACCATAAGGGACACGAGCCTCAGTTACACCACATTCTCCTTACTGAGAATTCGTCAGCAAATATCTTTTTATTACAATTAACAAATTACAGAGAATTCATCAACAAATATTTATTTGCAGTTACAAATTACAATGAATAACTTTGTAACTCCCACTATTTAGCTTAGCTTGACACCAACCTAAGAACTGTACAAAATGAAAAGTTAGAAACCTAATCTAACCATTTTAACATTTATTTTGAACTCCTGACCATCTGTAAAGAGGACATAACCTTTAAATGACCAGCAAAAATGGTGCTGTTTAACTCGTGTATTAGTGTTATTGTACTCTTTCATTTAGTCACTTTAAACCCTAACCCTATATTATTTATTATTTACTTATCTATTAAAGCACAATGGCCAAATGAAGTAAATATTCATAATTAAAAACAACAAGCTTCACAAGGTTTTCATACTCAAAGAAAACTGTTCGGCTGCCGTTTCAAGATTGTAATTGTCAAAAAAAATTCAATCGGCTTTGTTGTGTTTGTATTCTGCAGTAAGAGTGTGAAGTGTAATTTAGTGTGAAGTGTCTGCGCTATGTCTCCTTTAATACTGTTGTTCTGCAACTCGTATCCACGACCCATTCTGACATGTATGTGCTGGGTTTTTATATGTTACGATCCAACTTATATTATAAATCCCCCCAAAATCACTTTCACTTCTAGTCTGGGCTTCGATTAGTGCTGATATGTCACACCACTCTTAGATTTGTGACTAGTGGACATTTTCCATCTTCTCAACGAATTAAACACTGAAGCTGGAGGAATCGCCTCATGAGATCTCCCTTACATCGCCCTTTACATCAAAAGCCTCGCGGCCCACTTCTAATTGGCCATTACGAAATCAAATTACCAAAAAATAATATGCACGCGGCAGCTCGGTGAGTCCGTTTCCGAGCGCGTTATCAGGCCGTCCAGCGTTGTGCAGAAAGATCACAGGCTAGCAGATCGGTTCCTTCTTTACGTCTAATTGAGGCAATCACAGGAAGCTCGAACTAATGCGTTTTACACAGATAGCAGCTCCGAGGCATGCAGTGTCTCACGCAGGTCAAGAGCCAAGTAATTAACTGGTGATTAAACCCTCAGAGTGGTGATTTTAGTGCTTAAGAGCGCTTCAGAAGGAACAAGGGTGCAAGGCGGGGCGTGTGTGTGTGTGTGTGAGATAGGGTGGATATTTTTTCCTCTAGTGTGTATCTGCATTTATGTGTGTGTATTATACTCTTTTTTCCCCGTTTGTGCGCCTCAAGCCGTTTCTGCTTTCCTTGCGTTTCTAGTGATGAATGTTCTTTAAGCATGCATGTTAATCTCATACATTTCGGCCTTTCGCTAATAACACCAGCCAAGCAAAAAGCGCAGCAGACAAGGACAGTGGGGGAGAGACGAGATGCCGGTAATTACCAAGCGGCTCGGCCATTTTCGTTTCCACTTTGCACTGTAATTTTCCAATATAAACGTTTAGAGCACGTGTGCAAATCTTCAGTGGGGTTTTATTGAGCGGTGTTTCACCGTAAGGCAAGAAGTTGCAGTATTCACACTTATTTCCTTATAGAATTTTACTGTACTTTTATTACACAATAAAAGATTGTACTCTCTTAAAGAAAGTCTGTAAATCTACAGCAAACTTGTAATTTCATGTGTGAAGGAGAGAGAACCGGTAATTATGAAGCAGCTCGGCCATTTTCTTTTCTACTTTGCACTTTAAATTTTCCTATATAAATGTTTACATAGGTGCACAGATCTTTATTTATTGGGTTTTACTGTTATTTCCCTACAGTATTTTACTGTATTTTTGTAACACAGCAAACCGGTTTCTTTAAAGAGTAAGCAAATCTACAGCAAACTTGGGATTTCATGTTATTTTATGATGTTTGGAGATGGTAAGGGAGTTTTTTTGTTTTTTTTTCTACTTTGCACTTTAATTTTCCAGTGTAAACGTTGCTGGAACACAGGAGGATCTTCAGCAGAGATACGGAGTTTTATCGAGCGACGTTTGGCAGTAAGGCGAGATGTTTCGGTATCTCCCTTTACATCAGGTGTTTTCACCTCAGCCTGATATCGCTATGTCAAGCTGCTTATGAAGTGGCAGATGAGAGGGAGAATTGGCATCACCGCTGGCATCGGCGCAAAGATCTGATAAGGGAAGATTAATAAAAATGACAGGAGGAGGGTGTGTGTATGTGTGTGTGTTGCGAGAAGATCTGAATGTCAGGGAGTTTGATCAAAGCCTCGGCTGATTGAATATTCATGCGGCAGACATCGCGTCTCGTTAATGCGCCTCGCTGTGTTGACGCCGGACTGTTTTTTCCAGCGGAGATCTGGAGGTCTTGCTTATATTGCATGTTCATCGTGTGTCTCACATATTAACCCCACCTGCCCCTTCCAATCCCCCCTAAACATGCAGTGTAAACCTAGTTATTGCCCTACAGTACACTTGTAAATCTAAGTACAAATATCTACAGCAAGAGGTTTCTTTGCACATACAGTAACATACTGCACAACATTGCTGGCCTTGTGAATGTCAAAGTAGTGAAAGTGAGTGATTGTCATTGTGAACACAGCACAGCACAGCACACAGTGCAACGAAATGTGACCTCTGCATTTGACCCATCCGTGAAGTGGGCAGCCGACAAGGGCAGCGCCCAGGTGGCAGTGCTTGGGGACGGTACCTTGCTCATGAGTACCACAGTGGTACCTTTACCGGTCTAGGATTTGAACTAGAAACCTTACGATCACGGGGCAAACGACCTAACCGTTACGCTATCAACTGCCCCAACAGTAACACGACAAATACAAAAGGTGAATTGCAGGTAAAAGACCCTACAGTGTGTTCTTGATTGTGGTGAAAATGTTTAGAATAAAAATAATAGAATTAACTTTACTACATCGCGCTGTTCTCATATCGTAAAAAGCGCATTAATCAAAAATGAGCCTTGTCAAGCTTTGATGAGCAGAATTATATTTTAACAGAAAAGGCAAAACCTCCCCCTTTCCAAAATGAAAGATTTAAGAGCAGAGATGAAAAGATCTTTTTTAGTCAAAATTGTAGTGAAAAACCATCAAGCAAAGGGTTAAGAACTCAAGATGCCAACTCACATCTGAGTTTTAAACGGTAACGTCTAGCTGGGAGGCAGATTGAGAGACAGACAGGTAAACAGACAGACTTGGAGACGGACGTGCCTGTCTGCACAAGGCCAAAACAAACGGTGGGGTGAGTGGGGGGAAACTCGACATGATGGATGGAGGATGAAGAGAAGGGGGGAGCGTGACTGCACGGCCCGTCTTCATCGGCGCTGACGAGGCAGGACCACCTCGTCCCGCATCCGCATCCGCCGAGGAAGACTAGGAGGAGGAGGAAAGCCAGGGATTCTACGGCCAATTTGACTCCATCTTCAAAGAGACATTAACATAGCTCTGGATCCCTTTTATCTCCACATTAATTTCAGGGATGCCAGGCGAAATTAAAATGCAGCGAGAATAAAACAAGGCTAAAAATATACTGGGGGGGAGGGACGGAGAGCGAGGGAAGGAGGGAGGAAGCGAGGTGTAGCTGAGAGAGAAGAGCTTTGTTTTGCGTCGTCAATGTACAATTACTGACAAAAACTACCGTCGCTGTTCTTCGCCCCGAGGTTTCAGGACAGACTCGCATTCGGACTCGTGTTCCGGATCGCGGCCGTTAATCAGCCTCCGTGACTCACCTCCATCTTTTCCCTCAGGAAAAAAGCAGTGGCCTTCTTTATGCTGACCTGAGATCATTAACAACAGTACAACGAGTAAAGGTACAGCCAATGTACTGTTTTGATACAGTAATAATTTACACTATAAGCTGCAGAGGAAAAGCCTAACGCTAGTGTTTGTAAAGGTGTTTTCCCACGCTACATCCAGACCGGTAACGGTCCCACTGAGGTACTCACAAGCAAGGTACTGTCCCCCAAGCACTGCTACCCGGGCGCTGCCCACTGCTCCTTCACGGATGGGTCAAATGCAGAGGTCACATTTCATTATGGTGCACTGTGTGCTGTGCTGTGGTGTGTTCACAATAACCACTCACGTTCACTTTATTTGTAAACGGACCAGTCATAAAAAGCAGCTCGCACCGCAGGAACGGAATGACTGAAAACTTTCGCGGAATTAAAGAGTCAGTCCCACAGCAACCACCCCAATTTGACCCAATGTTCAAGTTTTAAAGTCATTTTTTTGCAATTTTGAGAAGAAATATGTTAAAGAGAAGGGCTGTGAAAGATAAGGACACACCGTTAATCTGCAAACCAACACATTAATTTAATCATACTTTATTTTAATCAGTCAAATTTAATCATATGACCGAGTTTGGCCCAAACTTCCACTGGAATACACAAAACCACAGCCATTTACAGGAAGAGCTGATCCCAAACCGGCGCAAAGGAGACAGGGAAGGGGTGGCTAGATAGAAAACGGAACAGCGGGACAAAATAGAGCCTCTTTGAGTCATAAAGAAGGCGTTTTTTATATATTTTTTGTAGGAGGGCGCTCGCATCTCCGCTAAGTCGCTGAAGCCCTTTGCGTGCCTCCATCAGAGACGAGATCTATTCTGGTGAAGCCCCAACCCCTACGCAACATCCACCCCATCCATTCTGCTGTACACAAACACCGCCCTCTCCGCTCTGCCATCTATATTTCATAACACACCGCCTCTCTTTGAAAGTTCACCTACCTCCCACTTTTATAGACTCTTTTTTTTTCCCCTGCTCCCCAACACTCGTCCACCGCCCTCTCGGAACGTGTCGAGCGCAAATACGGAGGGAGGCGAGGCCGGAGAAATACCAAATAAAAAGCTGTTGGTTTGAGCGCTGATGTAACGTCTGGACTATGTAATGCTGATTCCCAGCTCACCTGATGTTAAAGAAAAAGGTAAAGAACGGGATCAAACGTCACGTGTTGAAGGACGTGGGAAAGAGAAAAGCATTGCAGACAGACTGTATGCAGGTGTGAGTAGGCTTGTGTTTAGGTGTTTTTGGAGGACTGTTCAAGATTCAAGATTTCTTTAGTCACACACATAATTGTTAAAGAACAGTTAAAAAGAAGAGCTTCTACAAAATATAGAGTATTTCTAAATATTTCTTTCAAAAAGCCCCAAATTTAGTAGGCAATGTTAATATTATATTACAATATATTATGTAGCTACAAAACCTTGGCAATTATCACAACGAAATGTATATTCTGATATTAACAATGCATGATCATTTTATTAGTAAAGTATACAAAATGTCTGTTTATATGGACGTGTCCATATGTTATTAACACTGTATAATATTAATTTTGAGATGTTTAGATGTTTTTATAGTATTTTATCTTTCCTAAACCTTAATTTTGAAAATGTGAACAATTCATGTATATATAAACTGCCCATTGTGCAATGCACTGTGTAACAGGCACGTCATTAGTTTTCATGTCAATTTATGTAACAAAAAATGCGACCCACACTGTGGTGACATGTCTGTCCAGATTAGACTGGAAATTCTCATTAGGCCGCTTAATGACTGGAGTTACGGTTGTTTGTGAGGACATTTTTGTCATGTGAGGAACGGTCCTCGTGAGGGATGGACCTTTTTTTTGCAAAAAGTTCTAGATTTTGTTTGAAAAAGTAGAAACACAGACTGAGGTTAGAGGTTAGGTTTCGGGGTGTGTGTGTGTGTGTGTGTGTGTGTGTGTGCTGATTCGCACGCAAGCACTCTTTCACGTGTTCACACACACACACTCACCCCA
This sequence comes from Distichodus sexfasciatus, assembly GCA_032718565.1. Classification (NCBI taxonomy): domain Eukaryota; kingdom Metazoa; phylum Chordata; class Actinopteri; order Characiformes; family Distichodontidae; genus Distichodus; species Distichodus sexfasciatus. The sequence goes on from JAVGVS010000044.1 coordinate 3,071,713, forward strand.
GGTCCAAGAAGGAAGGTCTCAGAAGAGTTTTCTCCAAAGCGGCGAGCGCATTGAATATTGATGCTCATCTTCAGAATTCAGGGACTGGCTTTTATCTCTCTCGTGCTCTCTCTTTCTCTCTCTCTACCTTTTACTTCCCTACTTCACAGCTACAGCAATATAGCTACCCCTGCATCCATCCAGCCCTCCGTCTCCCTCCACATAAAATGCCACGAGAGACTGGGCTTCAGAGCCGTGCTTTCTTCCTGCTGTTCATACAGATCATATGGATCGCTCCTTTATGCAGCCGCCTGCATTTTTACATAAAGCGGTGCAGCATCGGGCCCTATAGACCAGCACTGCTGGAGAGGATCCCCAACAGCAGCAAAAGGAGGAGAGAAAAAGACGACATGTATGATGTTGCCAAGAGAGAGTACAAGACTTTAAAATACAACTCAACGATAAAGGTTACAGAAAACACAAACAATGAGAAATCACTGCCAGGTTTATTTTGAATTTCTCACAAATTGCTGCCTAAGATGCATTTTAATATGCATTAATAAATACTAATAAGTAAAAAAAAATGCTAATGTCATTCAGATCACACACACACACACACACCTTGCTATCTTCGTGAGGCTCCATATCCCGCTTCATGGAGTAGTTAACCAAATATAGTGACACTACTAACTTATCGGTGGCAAAGCCAATTTCATGATGCTCTGGCTGTTATTTTTTGCTTTAGAATCTGTGGTTGTATTTATCAAAGTGTATGACTCGGAAAGGTGAAACAGACAGGACTTGCACATCTGAGTGTAGCTTATGCAAGTCGAAAATCAAAACAGCCCTACCTCCAAAATGTCACTGAAACCTGATTGTGATTTGGCATTACACTGTTAAAAAATACAGATTTTCATATTACTTTTAACAGTTTTTTTTAACAGTTTTTTAATTAACTCGCTTTAAGAGCGCTGTACAGATGCAGAACTTAACCGGATGCAATTGTTTAAATGCAATTAACTTTTGTACTGGAGCTTTCAAAAAAAAATTTGGTAGTACGAACAATTTTTGGTCCAAATTCAAGCTAAAAGACGAACTGAGCGCTGAGTTATGATTTATATGGGAAATTGCAAAATTGCACGGAGCTCAATATTTTATACCAAGCTAAACAATCTGTCACTCAAACAATATTTTTGATCATAAAAGTCAGAATTTAACCTGAGGCAAAATGAACTTCATTGCCGTCCCCATCTAGCGATTACAAAGATGCTGTCATTTGACATCCCTGGCACTGGCTTACAGAGTGAGGTCTGGGCCTGCTCCCAGCTACCTCAACTCTCTCAGAAAGAGTTACGTTCCGTCTCGCTCCCTCCACTCTTGCATCCAACATCATCTGGCGGTGCCGTCCCTACGCACAAGGCACACCAAGTCCAGACTGTTCTCTTTTGTTGGTCCCCGCAAGTGAAACGAGCTGCCAAGGGCCACTAGAACATGTGCATCCTTGTCCATCTTCAAGAGCCTCCTGAAGAGTACCTTCTCTCTTAGATCACTACTCATCCTATATTACTCTTGTAAAACTTACAGAGGGTACCTCCTACACTTAGTACCCCTGTTAGTTCTTCCACAGTTCCAAGCTTGAATGTTTTTCCCTATTGTAAGTCACTGCAGATAAAAGCATCTGCCAAGTGAAATGTAATGTCATTTCACGTGTACCTCGTTTTTGAACAAAAAACTGTAAAACTACAATGAGCACAAACATGAACAAAATCTAACAAGTCTGCAAACATTATTTTTGATCAAAACTTTCAGAATTAAATCATTTCTTTTGTACAAACCCAGATCAGAAAAAGCTGGGACAGTATGGAGAACGCAAATAAAAAAAGAAAGTAGTGATTTCTAAATTTACTTTGACTTGTATTTTATTGCAGACAATATGAACACAAAATATTTCATGTTTTGTCTGGTCAACGTCATTTCATTTGTAAATATACATGCGGTGGCTGAGAGAGCTCAACGCGCTGCAACTTCAGAAAACACATGCAAACAGAAAAAAACGACAGCAAATTAAGAAAACATCTCCATCAGTTTGACAACACAGGCGCTGCAAATACGGAAACGCGCTGCAAATTCTCACAACACAACCAAACACACAAACGCGCTGCAAACACAGAAACGCGCAGCAAACAGAAACGCGCAGCAAACACACGAACGTGCAGCAAACACACGAACGCGCAGCAAACACACGAACGCGCTGCAAATAGCACAGACCACAACGGAAATGTTTCAGGGGGCCCTCAAAAAGTGACGAACCCATCTGGGACCTGATTATTTGTTCAGTGGCTTTTGGTCAGAGCAGAGGTGTTGTCCGTGAACTAAAAGGTGAG